>CAUYQG010009612.1:0-10669 GCA_963574415.1 Tarsius wallacei
GGAGTCTCACTCAGTCGCTCAGACTGGAGTGCAGTGGCTGCTCCCAGCCACCGCAGCCTTGACCTGCTGGGCTCCGGCGATCCTTCTGCCTCAGCCTTCCAAGTAGCTGGAACTACAGGCGCACGCTATCACGCCCGGCTAGTTTTTTTGATTTATTGTAGAGATGAGGTCTCGCCAAGTTGCCCAGGTGGGTCTCGAACCCGCGGGCTCAGGCAATTCACTCACCTCGGCCTCCCAAAGCGCGGGATTAAAGGCTGAGCCACCAAGCCCGGTCAGCTATCATATCTTAATGACTAAGCTATAATGTTATAATCTTGCAACTCTTTAACTCAACCTGCACCCTACTGCTAGAGTAATTCTTCCAATGTGCAAGTCACATCTGTTTAGCATTCTTCAGTGATACTTGTGTTCATTAGTAGTGGCTTCCAAATGTTTTGATCATGTACCCTTATCAGAATAAAATGCTACACATGGAACTCCATAATAGATATATTCTTAAATGTTTAATATTTAAAATTTTTAAATATTTTCTTCTCACAGCTCCACAGATCAACTTACACATATCTTGTGAGGCAAAAATTTTTAAAAAAATTTCTTTTGGAAACAACTGGTCAACAAGATAAAGTTAAACTTTCTAGGGTATAAGACAGGCCTTTGGGATTTGGTCTCTGCCTTCTTTATCCTTCAAGCACTCGCTCTGTGTCCTATTTCATACCAGACTTCAATTGTGAAGTTTGTAAGTGCATGACACACTGTACACTCTGTTTCTAAATGTTCTTTTCCATTCTACACGAAATGTCTTTGCTCCTCTCTTCCCTTGACCCTCCCATTTAACAAATAGCTACTATTTTCTAAGACACAGTTCAAACTTCTCCACTTTGCCTTTTCTGGCTTACTACATGCCTAGTTAGATTTTCTATTCTCTTTTCTGACCCCAGTGGAACCTGTACCTGCACAGACTTCTATCCCAGCACCATGCCACTTACTCCTTCACATGTCTGTCTTCCATTGTCTACTGAATGAGATGCCCAAGAGAGGAATCTATTGGTCTGTGTATCCCAGGACTGGCCCAGCATCTAGCATTCAATAACATGTAGATAAATGATATCCAGGCCAGGACAATGGTTGTATCATTTCCATTCTTACCAACTCATACAACAGGTTATTGGTCATATTCAAGTGACAACCACATTATCTTTTTTTTTTCCTATTTTTATTTTTTGAGCCAGAGTCTCACTCTTGTTGCCTAGGCTGGAGTGCAGTGGCACAATCATGACTACCAAATCCTTGACCTGTTGGGCTCAGGTGACCCTTCCACTTCAGCTTTGCAAGTAGCTAGGACTATAGGTGCATGCCACTATGCCCGGCTAATATTTTTTTGATTTACTGTAGAAACAAGGTCTCGACGTGTTGCCCAGGTTGGTCTAGAACTCCTGGGATCAGGCAATCCTCTTGCTTGGCCTCCCAAAATGCTGGGACTACAGACTAAGCCACTGCACCTGGTCCATAATATCTTTTCTGTGAGAAGAAATCAAGTTGAATCACTATTCCTGTCACAAATATCAGTGATTTTTAAGAACTTGGATTAAATATTAGATGTTAAAGATTAATCACAAATGTTATTCTTCTTTGTTTTATAAGTTTGCCATTAAATGAACATTCCAATAATATCTGAATGTTATGTATTTGTTTTACTATCTGTTCTATGTATACTGTTGATTCTGAAATTTAGCTTTTTTTTTAACTTTCCTGTAGAATCTTTTATGTTTGATTTCTACTACATAATAAAAGAGAACACAGAAAATGACTATCATTCATGAGGTTTACTTCATTATTTTTCTTTGTTTTTATATAAAATTATTAAATCAAAGGAAAAATAATTAGAAGCACTTTTTTTTTTTCAAACTTTGAAAACAGTAATCAAGTTCAGCAAAGGCATTTAAGAGATACCATTGTAAAAGATGCTTTTTTCCATTGGCTCCATGAATTCAATTCCAAGAATTCTTTCAAGAAGCAACTTATCTTTTATAAAGTAATCCATTTCCTTATGAACCTACGTAAAAAGACAAAGCTATTTCAAAAATAGCAGTGAAATAAGTGCTTTCCAATTAATGTAAAATCAACAGTAGAGGGGAATGAAAAATGAATAGTTCACAAAGAAAATCTGTTCTTCAAAAACACCAAATTTACTATACTGGGATTTATAATAAAATTCTCCTCAGGAATATTTTAAATTTTAAATGCCCTTACTAGTATTTAGGGATAGATATACTGAAAATCAATTTACAACAGGCTTTTCAAGAATATAATCATAGCATAACATGAAGATTTCAATAATAAATAATACAGTAATATTATGGCAACTGGCTAACAAAACCCAGTACAGACATAGTTAAGGAAATCATCATGTTAACAGACACACACAAAAAATCTCACTTTACTTTTACATAACCTAACTCTATCCTTAAACCATACTTTGTTAATGGCTAGAAATATCTTTATAAGACATATTATTCCTAAGTATTAACTCTGTCAGACAAAAAAAGGAGGGGGGCAGGAATTCTAAATCCACTGAATTTGTTGCCTTGAAAAAATAATTGATATTCCCGCTTAGCTTTTTAAAAATTGCATCTGATTCCAGCTTAAATACAAATGTTGATATACATACATGATCGATGAAGGAGCCAAGAAATTTATTCATTGCATGATATGCTTTTATACTCTGCTCAAAAGTACTCGCTGATGAACTCAATAATCTAGCAGGGCCATTTTTCTAACATAAAAAAGAGAAGTATATAAATGCAACATGTCTTATGTTCTTGATATGTTAAAAAATTAAGTATTGCAAATATATATCTGAATTGTACTTGATACAAACCATTATTAGTGTCTCATGAATTCTGTCATAGTATTGTCTCATTTGGCTAGAAATTGCAATCTGAAAAGTCTGACCATCTGTGTTGGGTACCAAACCTCTCTGGCTACACAAATTTTCCTGAAAAGTTATAAAACATTTAAATTAAGATCAATTTTATTTTAAAAATTTCTATCTCAAAAAGAAAATACAGAATGTTTCTTTTACTTTGTATCACATATTATAAGATTCAGAATCTAAATGAAATTTCCTGAAACCATATCTGAGACAAAGACATTATCCAAAGTTCCCATTCCCCTCCAGATTTCACAAATTTCTACTTTATTCTAACTCATACTACCCTGCAGGTCTTTACGTTATCTTCTTTGCTCTGTGTTAAAAAAAAAAAAGAAATATATATATAATATATACATATTACACTAAGTTTATCGTATAATGATATTCTTACCTTTATGATTAACCTTATTGCTCTTTTAATGTATGCTGAAAAGTCTCATCATGGAATTAGTTTTATAATCAATTATAAATGGTCTTTTTTGTTTTCTAAACATTTTTGAGATGCTTCCTTAATTAATTCCAGTAAAAAGGTAGTGATATATGACCAAACAGCTAATGTTATAAATCAGATATCCATATCGGGTGTCCTTGACAAGACATGCATCCCGACAACCAGAAATATGCAACATTTAAAAAAATTTGATTGCTGTTTCAAATGTGAAGTCAATTTCTCTATTTAAAAAGAATGATTTATTTCTTGATTTAAAAAGTTCATCTCAGGCCAGGTGTGGTGGCTCACACCTGTAATCCCAGCACTTTGGGAGGCTGAGGCAAGAGGATTGCCTAAGTCCAGGGGTTCATGACCAGTCTAGGCAACTTGGTGAGACCTTGTCTCTACAATAAATCACACACATAAAAAAACTAGCCAGGTATGGTGGCGTGTGTCACTAGTTCCAGCTACTTGGAAGGCTGAGGCGGAAGAATTGCCGGAGCCCAGCAGGTCGAGGCTGCGGTGGCCGGGAGCGGCCACTACACTCCAGTCTGGGCGACGGAGTGAGACTCCAACTCAAAAATAAATAAATAAATAAATAAATATACTATATTGATAAATAGTACATTTCCCCAATATTATTCCCTTTTTGATACTTTCTATTCTTTATGCTTAGAATATCCTCTCCCAGTCTGAAATATTCTCTACTGCATTCTAATAGTTTCATTTTTTACAGTTAACTTTTCAATCACAGGGTAGTTTGTAATAATTAGCCAAGTGATCCAGTTTGAAGGATTAAGTAAAATCTTGGGTGAGCTCAGTGGCTCAGCCTGTAATCCCAGCATTTTGGGAGGCCGAGGCAAAAGGATTGCTTGAGCCTGTGGGTTCAAGACCAGTCCAGGCAACTTGGTGAGACCTTGTCTCTACAACAAATCAAAAATTAGCTGGGCATGGTAGCGCACGCCTGTAGTTCTGGCTACTTGGAAGACTGAGGCGGTAGGATCACCAGAGCCCAGCAGGCCAATACTGGGGTGGCCGTGAGCCTGCCACTGCACTCCCGCCTGGGTGACGAAGTGAGACTCCAACTCAAAAAATAAATAAAAATTAAAAAAAAAAGAAATCTTCTTCAGGATGCCATTCTCATGTGTCAAATTTTTACTAGTTATAGGCATGGGCCCTTAATCACTAAACCCTCCTGGTTTTTCCTCAAGCATATCTTCTTCTTTTTTAAATTTTATTATGGAAGTTTTCAAATGTATATCGTAGAGAGTATAGTAAATCACCCATTACCTAGCTTCAACAATTACCAACATTTTACCAATTTTATTTCATCTATCCTTTCAACTTTTCTTTTTTCTTAGAGTATTTTTAAGCAAACCTCAGACCATGCCATTTCATCTGTAAATACTTCTGTATGTATCTCTAATAATGACTTAAAGAAAAATAATTATCATACATAACAAAGTTAATCATACCTTCGTATAAGTTAACATTTAGTACATTAAATCTCCCAGATTTTTTGCAAAGACTATTTTTTAATAGTTAGGCTGTCTGAATTAGGTGCCAAAGTCCACACAATGTATTTGATTGGTTTCTTAAACCTCTTTTACAGTGCAATAGTTCTTCCACCATCACCATCATCCCTCCTTTTCTTTTCATGCTATTTATTTGTTTGCAGACTCTGAGTCATTTGTTCTGTGAGGCATCCCTGGCTAACTATTTCCTATGGTGCTATTTAATTTGTCCCTTTATCTCTTATAGTTCTTGAAACTCTTGGTTAGATCTAGAGGCTTGATTATATTCAAGTTCAACTTTCTTAGGCAAAAGTCTTTTAAACATTTAGGATAAACTAATGTATTAACAGTCAGATTTCGATCTGGTTTTGCAATTTTGCTCATCTCCTAACTTCCAAAAGTCATTAGAAAATGTTCTGTTTTTCAAGTTCAACTTTCTTAGGCAAGGCCACGTTTATGCTTATTAGCTTTTAGGTTAATTTTCTTTTATAGCCACAGTGTAGCATCTTAAGAAAAATGAAGTTCCAGACACCTCTTATCAACAAGGGTACCTGAACGAAATATTTTTGTATGCCTAACCCCTAACTGTACCCCACAATAACATAATAAAATAAAATTTAAAAAAAAAAAAAAAAAAAAATGAAGTTCCAACCAAGAACACAGTGGCCTCTAATGGTTCCCATGGGATAAAGTCCTACTTGTCATTTCTGACTTTTCTGTCAAAGCACGAAGGACTTTAGAATTGTGTTAATACCTTCATGGGAGGTATTATGTACTTCCTATTGCATCATGTCAGGAAGTATATGTATCGGCTTTCCTCATTTTTACTTACAGTATTTCAAATTATGTCAACCTGATCCCTCATTATAAAGTTCCCCACAACATTCACTTAGTTGTTTTAGCATACAATGATGACTACAACCTACATTCATTAATTCATGAGTCATTACAAATGGTGGCTTTTAAAAAAAACTTAGAATTCCTTCTACTTTCTTCTACAAGGAAGAACTTTCCCTCATGAATTATTTGGTTACTTTGACATACAGATCATATAAGAAATGCAAGATGAAATTAAATTACTTCCCTTTATCAATGTTCAGGGTGATAAGTTGTTTTAAAAAAAGAGGGAGAACCCATCTCTCAACTTAAAAACAAAAAAGATGTAAAATACATTCATACCGCTTCTCTTTTGAGATTCATATTCATTTCTTCCATATTAGTATCTGCATGCCCATGTACTGATCTACCATGAATGTAATATCCAAAACATTTGTGGGATAACAGAAATACTGATATCTATAAACAGAGAAGAAAAATAATCAGCAATTCACCTGGAAATAATTAAAATAATAAGTTTTTCTTAAAACTGCATCCTTCCTCACAAAATAATGAAGACTGAATTCTTGGAAAATATAGGAAGAGGATAATAATGTAATAAAGGATAATAAGGTTATTAGTAAAAAGTAAATGGAAAAGATATTGAAGATACTTTCCAAGAAGTATCCAAGTATCCTATTTCCAAGAAGAAATAGGGTTGATAGATGAATAATTTTCAGAGGCTCTGGGGTGAATGAACTATTTGGCAACACAAGAAATTCATAATTAAGATATTGCAAATAAAGAAGAAAAAATGAAAGCAGTAAGTACTAACTTGTAGCTCATTATAATTATCTCTGGAATTAACAACCAGTGGAAAATTAGAATAAAAGTCCAATCACACTAAATCACTTTTAAAGCCTCTCTTAATGTACTCATGACCTTTAAAAAGGGAAAAGTAACAGTTACAAGACAAAGTCAGTTAAGTACTTACATTACTCATAGAGCACAAATCAACAAACTGTCGAATTTTATCTTCTATAAATCGCTCATAAAAGACAGCAAAGAACACGATCTGAAACATTAAGCCACGTTTATGCTTATTAGCTTTTAGGTTAATTTTCTTTTATAGCCACAGTGTAGCATCTTAAGAAAAATGAAGTTCCAACCAAGTACATAGTGGCCTCTAATGGTTCCCATGGGATAAAGTCCTACTTGTCATTTCTGACTTTTCTGTCAAAGCACGAAGGACTTCAGAATTGTGTTAAGAGTCATTGAGGGAGCCTATTTTGAATTTTGAAAACTTTTCTGTGTCATTAAAACAAGATAAGACAAACACATGGGAAGAAAAAAAAGTCTTTTAAACATTTAGGATAAACTAATGCATTAACAGTCAGATTTTGATCTGGTTTTGCAATTTTGCTCATCTCCTAACTTCCAAAAGTCATTAGAAAACGTTCTGCTTTTCAAGTTAATTTTCTCTGAAAGAACACCACATTATAAAAGCATATATTTAATATTCTATTTTGACTAAAATGTGTTCACTATTCATAGGAAATGGTTCCAGGTGTTATTTTAGATAGACTTAATAGAAATTCTAGAGAGATAAATTTCATTTAAAAAAAAAATTTCGCATTGTAGACCTTCTGAGACATGTTTAAAAGAAAGATAACATTTCCCAACCCCCTATTGAAAGCTGTCCCCACTGTCCCCCATTCCTGACCTCCACTGCCCTCACTTCCATTTACTCTCTGTCTTACTTCCCCCTGCAGATTCTCTCCATAGCACGTGTCACAATTTCTAACTTGTCATATCTATGAGCTCAGCCCAGCACCCAATATACTCAAATATGTGAATGAATGCTCTACAACAGCTGATCATTGAAAACACTTTTCTAAAAATTCTATATACATATTTTAAACCCTTTTCAAGGACATGAAAAACAGCAACATTCAATGTTTCAAAATTAAAGGATACTACTTAAAACCTGAAGAGGCTAAAGCCTGACATCATTAGAATCAAGAGTTTAGACAAACTTATAAAACTATAACAAGTTTGTTAAAGAAACTCTTAAGAATACTTGAAGAATAAATACTTAACATCTTAGACTATTACCATGCTTTCCTATCAGACTACAGCCAAATGAGAAGCAAAGAATGAGGTTAGTTGGTGGTGTCCGAGACTGCTAGGTGCCGTCCTGATGATACTTTCCCTTTTCTCCTTTGTAACAGATCCCTACTATGAGCAGGGTATACTGCTGCCCTGCTGAACGACTCTAGTGCAGCGAGCTGTGGCCACGTGACTAAATTTTAGCCAAGGAGATGTTGAATGGCACTTCTAAGAAGGGTCTAAAGGAGGAGGTAAGCTGTCTGCCCCAACTCCCTCCTGCAACTGCATCAGCCATTATGGACCATGGGAGGACCTTGATGATGGAAGTGATCAGGTGGCAGAGCAGAAGGACGGGCTTCTGAGTCCTGACAGCACCACTGAGTCACCATTCCAGCCCTTCTGGCCTCTGCTCTTCTCTTTCATGAGAAATATAAAGTTCTCTTTTACTTCTGCTACTCCTATTTTGTTTCTGTTTTTGTTCTATTCAGTCAAATATTAAATGCTTCAGATGGTATTCCTTTAAATTTTCTACATCCAGATGAATCTTATATATTCCCAAAACATACTGGTAAATACACATCCAAAAGATTCCCTTTCTATTCTATTGATGAGAAACATCAAATTCCATACTTTTGATTCCATTTTATTTCAAATTCTAATTTCTGTTTGTCTTCTTTTTTTGGTTTCAGCTATCCCCCACTAGCTCTGTCCCTATAGCTTCAAGTTTGAGTAAGTCTTATCAACCTAAAATAAATGTAAGTGGAAAAGTCAACTCTCAGATTACAGCATACCACCTGGACCAAATTCTCTAGCAATAGGCACTTTAAAAGGGATTTCAATCTCAAAAGACCCTTAAAAATAGGCTGCTTTAGGTAACTATCAGCCAGGCTTTATGTAGTTAAACCTGGTCTCTCTAGAGGTCCCATCTTTATTTGCTGATTACAAAGGTTAAAGGATTTTTAAAGCAAACAGAAAAGTTCTTTCTGTTTATGGGAGTATCTGGAAGCAAGAGAAAGTACATAGTTGAAAGTTAAGTGCCTTATTCACTGCTTCTTTCTTTTTCTTTCTTTCCTTTCATCTTTTTTTTCTTTTTAACTTTCAGAAGATAAGAGAAGTAAGCATAGAAAAGAATCTCTGCTAGAACCATGGGACCTGAGGCTGAGAAAACTTATTTTTAGTTTTGGTCCTTTCAATAAATATTTCAAAAAACATTCCCCAAGGGGCACAAGCAATTTGAAAGAGATTTAATGATACATAAATAATTGTAAAAATAAGTTATGTTTCATTCTGCTGAATGGTCAAGGGAGGAAAAAAAAGAAAAGTAAGTTCTGTTTCAAAAGGAAAGAAAACATTTAGGGTAGCTTATGTGTCCCTGCACTTATGTATAACCTCAACAAGGAAGTCTGTTCTATGACTATAAAGCTGAAGACTCTGAAAGACCCTTTATAGCCCCACTAGCCACAAGAATATGAACCCTGACATCAGGCTGCCTGTGTTCAAATTCCAGTTCTGCCAATTACTAGTTACATGATTTTAGGAAATTATTTAACCTTCCTATGTGTCAGTTTCCTAATCTGTAAAATAAGGATACTAACAGAATCTACCTCTGAGGGCTATTGTAAAGATTACATAGTTAATAGGTCTAAAGCAATTACATCTCTAAGTATGCAGGGTATTGATTCTAGAACACCCAAACACCAAAATCTGCTCCTACTCAAGTCCGGCAGTCAGTCCTGATGGAACTCACATATATGAAAAGTCAGTCTGTATACGTGGGTTTTGTATTCCATGAATACTGTATTTTCTATTCTTTGATCTGAGTTTGGTTGAAAAAAATTTGCTTATAAGTGGACCATTGCAGTTCAAGCCTGTGTTCTTCAAGGGTCAACTTGAATTAATGAGTACATTGTCTGAATTATAAGACAATATAAGAAATGGCTATTAGCTATTATTATTGTTGTTCTTGTTGCCATCAGGATATGTTCAATATTTGAGGGTAATCAGTATGTAAAGCAGAGTTATAAACAGGCAATGTCACTTAACAGTATAATCTCTCGTTACCTGAATAATTCCAATGACTAGCCAAAGAGCTGCAGACACTGCATATCTCAAAATGCGGCTGTAAGGAGCTATATAGCTAGGTGGGCTTATGGAAAGATTCGAGGATGAGTCCATTAATGCTAAGTTCTTGAATCCCACAACCTGGAGTTAAAAAGAAAAATAACAATTTAAACAGACATAGATAAAGAAAACTCCAGACTGAAAATAGAATATTCCTCACCTTGAAAAATGAAAATATCTAAGTTCATGCAAGCAGTAGAAAATCTAGGTGAAAATAATTATTATCCAGTATTTTAACTACAAACTATTTTTAAGATTCTTCTCCACATGACTAAGGGTCAAATATAACCTTATTGCCATACACAATGAAATGCTCAAACATTTCTATTACAATGAGTCAAACTAACAACTAGCATTCCATGAGTATTTAACATGCACAAGCATTATACTAAATTATTATTATTATTATTTTTTACTCTTAAGTTAGCTTTATTAACTCACATTTCTCTATAAAATATTTTAATCAAGATTTTCAAACACTTTACACATATAATTAGAATTATATGCACTATAATTGTACATTTTGTCTTTGTTAATCTTTTTTTTTATATATAATATTTTTTTTATTGTGATATTGATGGGTACAGTTAAGGGTTAGGTACACAAATATGTCTCGTTCAGGCACCCTTGTTGATAAGAAGTGTCCCCCCATCCCCAGACAGGTATTTACTGCCATTAATCCCTTCCCCTATCCCTCCCACCCCCCCCAACTAAATTATTTTATACTTTAAAACAGTCTATTTCAAA
>CAUYQG010009622.1:0-88769 GCA_963574415.1 Tarsius wallacei
GCCTTACTCCTTAATTAACTGTGAGACTTTAGACAAATTATTTAACCTCTCTGTGACTCAATTTTCTCATCTGTAAAATGGGGGGAGGGGTGGCAATAAAAGAACCTTCTTTAAAGCATTAATGAAAATTAAGTGAAATAACATGTGGAATGTTTAAGTAGCACCTGCCATAGAAGAAGTTTTACCTATTTTTTTTTTTTTGAGTTGGAGTCTCACTCTGTCGCCCACACTGGAGTGCAGTGGCCGCTCCCAGCCACTGCAGCCTCGACCTGCTGGGCTCCGGCGATCCTTCCGCCTCAGCCTTCCAAATAGCTGGAACTACAGGTGTGCGCTACCACGCCCGGCTAATTTTTGATTTATTGTAGAGATGAGGTCTCGCCAAGTTGTCTAGGAGGGTCTCGAACCCACGGGCTCAGGCAATCCACTCACCTCAGCCTTCCAAAGCACGGGATTACAGGCTGAGCCACCGAGCCCGGCTAGGAAGCTATACTTCTTTTCATCATCATTTAATCTTGGCAACTGTTCACTGCCTTGCACTCAGAGATGTTGAGATTTTCAGATACAAAGAGTATTCTTCTCTCTTTAAATGTTAAGGTTAAGAAAAGAGGCAAAGACCTATGTACCCAATGAGAACTATGGGTTTCATTGAATGGCCTACAAAAAGAAAAAAAAGAAACAACCACCAAGGAACGATAATAATGACTACAGCAGCTTTACTCAAAGACTAAGACACATAAAGGAACGAGGTCGTGCCTTAAATCATAGAGGACTCCAGCTAGTCAGAACTGAAGGACACACACAGCAAAGCTGCCCGGTGGGCAACAGCTTGGGCGCCATTAATTATTATGCAAAGCACTGCAACAGATCTGGGCTGAGCAGGTTGAGTTTTTACCTCCCCCAACCCAAATTCTGAAAAATCACGTTTGGATGCTTGCAGCTGCTCTCATATTGTCCAGGCTGGAAAGAAACAGCATCCAGGCACACCCAAACCAAGACATAAAACCCCCATTTGCAATCTTCAGGCTCCCGGAAGTTCCCCTGACTTATGCCTACAGATGGTTAGGTGGCAGATGATACTTCTCAAAGATATTCAGGACACGGAGGCTCACTCTGACCCGATGCAAGAAACAGCTGTGTGGAAACAACTGTGGGGTCCTTTCTATGTAGAGTTCAAGCTGCTCCCACACACACTGGAGGGTAGAGAGGGAAATTCCTCGTGATGAAAAGGACCTCTCTGAAAAAGCCATTTTCATAGACTGCACCGTCACTTTTGCTTTGACAAAGAAGCACAGAACCACGTGCCTCCAAGACCAGACCTACTGCCCAAAAGTAACTAAGGAAGTCTTTCCAGAAGTACGAGGATTCTCCCACACCGAAAATATTTAACCAGAACGCACCTATTCCTACCCAGATGGCCTGCTGGGCTTTCTGAGTAATGCCATCACTACCTTGTGGTAAGCTTCAAAGACACAGAGCTCCTTGAAGAGGTAAACAAAGTCCCATGGCCACTACCACCAAAAACAGATCTCCCTTGGCAACAGCACAGGCCAAAACAGTGAGAAGGCGAAAACTTCATTTTCAATGTCAAAGCAAATGTTGTGGTTCCTGGTACACAAAAGTAGTCATAGAGTACAGTTCATCCATGTGAAAATATGATACCCGTAAGTCGGCCAGAATCCCAGGATGCCACAGGGCAGGCCGAGGAGGCCAAACTGTGTGAGGGGAAAGGTTTCTCCCTGCCAGGCTGATCTCTTCTCCTTTTCTGATATTAAAACTCACTTCTGAGAGAGATAAGCTCTCTGGCTTAAGCCCCCACAATTCTGTTTGAGAAAGAAAAAGAAGAAGAGCATGGAGTTTTACACAGATGAGCAAGTCTTCACCTCCCTCCCCACAGTAGAAGGTGGAACTCTACCAAGTTGTGGCACTATCTTGGGGATCCCTAGGGGAGAGCATGTGGCTGCCCCTATTATTGGCCATGACTTCAAGAAGTTTACCTTTGTCCCTGGCCAAGGTCCCTCAGATCTTGGGCATTTCTGGAAAGTACTCTCAGCCTGAAGGGATGAGCATGATCAACTTGAAAAGCATTCATTACCTCAGAGCTCAGAGTTTGGCCTTGAGAGAAGGACATAATTAGTGGCAAGAATTTAGGAAAAAAAAAAAAAAGGGTGAGGGCAGGGGTGTTGGGACTGCATAGCGGCTAACTAAAGAATTTAAAAATAGTTTTGAGGAAAAGGACCCACTGCAGATTGATTTCCTTGTGCTAGAAGTCAAACCTGAAAGGGAGAAAAAAAGCTCAGGATAGCAAAAGGGTAGAAGACAGGACAAATAACCAATGGCCAATGGGGAAAGAATAAGCTGCAATTCCTTAGCAATGTCACAGAGACAGGAAGGCAGGGCGAGGGTGTTGCTTAACACTGACTTCTGCCTATCTGGCCCAACTTATTCCCCTAGCAAGCCTTGACTGGAAATTAAATGAAAAAGGATGATACCTCCAAAGAATCATAAGCTCACAGGTGGTAGAGAAGATATTCTTCAGAGATACTCTTTGACACAGATTACTCAAATGCCCAAGTGTTTCTTGCCCGAATGTATTAAGCTACGAACTCTGGCCCTGGGCAGACATTTGAAGTGACCCTAATAGTTTGACGTGTAGCAGGAGTGAAGCAGATAACAAAACCAAGTATTTGTCCATCCTCCTTGGGGCTGGGAATTGACTGAGAACACATTTGTCTTAAACTGTTTAAGTTACAAAGAACATAGTCTGCAGGGAATCACTAGACACAGAGTTCCTGAAGGCCTGGTATTAAGCAAAGGTATCAGGTCTTGGACTTCTGGGTTACTGCTGCAGATCTTTCCCCAGGCTGAAAAAGACATAAGCCCAGGAGGCAAATTTGCCTCAATAACAATGACCCACCCCCAAAACCAAGCCAAGAAAAGAAAAAAATGAAGCAGGAGGTACCTCAGTATCTCAACTTAGTAGTTCTCACAGGAAGCACATAAACCCTGCTCTAAGTACTCTGTGTGTATTAATTGACTTACTCTTCACAACAGCCCTCTGAGGTTCTATCTCTACTTCTATTTTATAGATAATGCTACTGTGAGATTATGTAATTTGTCCAAGGTTTCCCATCTAGTAACTGCGAGAGCTGGGATTTGAACACATGCAGTTTGGCTCCAAAGACCATATCCGTTAAATGATATTTCTTTGCAATATATACATATATATACATATACATATATGTATATGTATATGTATATATATCATGGGAGTGCAGCTCATTGATCATATCTGGCTATATTCTTATCATTATTACCAGATTCATTCAAAATTAGAACTAAAGCCAGCATAAATATTTTTGGCATTTTCACTAGAATATATCCAATTATTGATTTTAATATGTTTCCATCTTGATCACGACCACTCTCACCCTATTTGTGATCCCTTAAATGCATTTTAACCATAATGAAAGGCTAGTGGGTGTTCTGGCAAGAGGACCAAACCCCTTGAGGAGAATGACAGCCAAGGCAAACCAATGCAATCTGGGTCTCTCAGGAGGAGTCAGTGAACATCATCATAAGGATTTAGTTATGCTATATGTAGTTACAAGTTTCACCTTTGAATGTCTTTCATGCAGACAGAAAGCCACAGGTTAAAAACGAAAGGCTTTTAATATCACCTTGTTCAATGCACATGTGTTTAAAATTTTAAAGCAGATTCATTTAGAGTCTAATGTTAGAATTTCACTTTTCCCTCATAAGGACTCAAAGGGTTTCAATATTCATTTCCCCTGTGGAAGTGACAGATGCCAGAGAGAGATCAAATCCAAGTTCACATCCACAGTAACTGAGGCATGTAGCTTTGCCTGGACGCTCAACTTACTATTCTTTTCAAGACTTTATAAAGTATAAATGTTCACTGTCACTCATTCATTCGCTTAACCAACAAGCCTTTCCAGAGAGCCCCATATATACTGATTCTCAATACCAAGTGCACTAAGAGCAGAATGACGTTGGTTCAAAAGAAAAATGAAAAACTACTTAAATTCAAATTTCCAGGGAAACTTTGGACTCTCAGGATGACGGAGTATTTGAGTAATTGCCAAGGAAGTTTGAACACCTTTAAAATATTAATCTGCTGTGGGTGTTCTGGCAGGGACTGGAGCCGTGAATCTTTCAAAGTCCCTCAGAATGTCGATGATAGGCGCCTCTACTCTTCACCTCCCAGCATTCTTTGCTTTAGTCACATCAAGCTACATCCTGTACCCTGAGCATGAAGTCTCCTTCCTGTCTTCACCATAGGCTACATCCCTGGGCCTGAAATACCTCCCCCACCCCCACCCCCACACCATCTCAGCTTCCCATAATCGCACATATCATTCCAGGTGCTGTATAAATGTCCTGAGCCCTTGAAACCTTCCCAAATACCCACAGCCTGAATTAATCCCTTCCTCCTACATTCTTCACAGCACTTGTCCCAGCTGGTCTTCACCACAAGCACTACAGTTACTTGTGTCATTGTCTGCCTCCTCCAATAAACTACAGACTGGTGGAAAGTGCTTTTCTATATACAGCACCTAGTGCAGCTATATATAGAAAACACTGAATAAATATCTGACAACTTGACTGCAAATATTAATGACAGTTAACTTTGAATTAACTTCGAATTAGTACAATGATTATTTCGTTCTTTCCATGTTCTTCTATATTTTCTGGATTTTCTATGACTAGGCATTACTTTATCTAAAGAAGTAAACAATTTTATTGCTGTAAATGGCTTGGCACAGAACCAAGGGACTGTTGTCCCCATTTTGCAATGGATACATTGGGAACTATAGGTAATGAGTGGCTTTCTCAAAGTGTCTATCCATGCACTATGATTTGCCATTTAGTTCAAATGAGAACATTAAAGAGCAATCTATCTCAAACTCTGTAAAATGGAGATCATTTATCAGTTTCATATATGCATAGTTCATAAATGAGTATCAACTGGGCAAATTCTACGCCACTGGTGTCCACAACTTCCTGCTCAGAACTTATTCAACAACAAAGCTTAAGAAATTATCTCTAAGTTAATCCTGCCATTGGTCTGAAAACGTTTTAGAGTAACCATAAAGGATTAAAGGCTATGTAACTGAACTCTGAAATGAAGTCCTCTCTCCAAAATTCTACAAATCTTTCTGTTGACTTTGCTGAATCCCAGGTCTTGAAACTCTTAATAGTTGGCTATTTCTTCATTCAGCCTATTGCCTTAGGTCATCCATTTATTCATTCAGCTGGCCCTCCATTCAACAAGTACTAACAAAGTACCTACTATGTGCCAAACACAAACAACCAGTCTTTGCCCCTGGGGAAGCTTATCAAGAATGGTTCTTGGGCCATCTTTAGCAGAATCAGCAGGAGAAACTTACCCTGGCAGAGAAAAAAAGTAGAAAGTAGGGCATGTAAAGAATTCTTACGCATACTGCAGTTTGAGAATTGATAGATAATTGACTTTTAAAAATCATACCAATACCATGTAATAAGCAAAATGATAGAGTTTATCTACCAGAAATAGTGAACCACTGAAAAGGGGCAGGCATCATCATGTATCATTGAAATCTAGCATAAAAACCTATGTCAAAACACCGCCAGTAAAAAGAAAAAATGTCCTCACTCGTCCCCTCTTACCCCTGGCACAAGCCACAGAGAAAGACAGGAATTGCTGCTTGCCAGGGAAAGCTGATATTTGGAAACTTTTTGCTTCAAAGAAAAGAAACAAACTTATTTTCCTACAAAATAAAAAATATATATAGCAAAGAAAGGCATCAGCTGAAAAAGCTGTTCCCCAAGGAAAAAGAACAGATGCTTCCTAAGGATGAACATCATCATCATCATCATCATCATCATCATCATCATTATTATTGAGACAGGGCCTCACTCTGTGGCCCAGGCTGGAGTGCAGTGGCATGATCCTAGCTCACTGCAATCTCGACCTTCTGGGCTCAAGCAATCCTTCCATCTCAGCCTCCCTAGTAGCTGGGACTAGAGGCACACACCACCATGCCCATGCCTGGCTAATTGTTGTATTTATTGTAGAGACAAGGTTTTTATGTTGCCTAGGCTGGTCTCGAACCCCTGAGCTCAAGCAATCCTCCCCCCTTGCCTCCCAAAGTGCTAGGAGTACAGGTATAAGCCATTGTGCCCAATCTATTTTTGAAACTATTTTAGATCATCACCACCCTTTTTTAAATTCTCACCCTACTTGTTTCCTTTTTTTAATACATGCACCCTTGCCCTCATCTTAGCCTCTCCCTGTGTTGCCTGCCATCCTCCAGCCTCACACACTATTGGGGATAATAAATTTAATTTGAGTAATGACTTTCATTGAAAAAAATCACCATATCCCAACATACCACACAAGCTGAGTTCAGATAAAAACAAGTGACTCCTTAATTTGGATTTAAAGCTCAGGACCAGTCTCTAAATAAAAATGACCAGTAAGCATCATGCCTGCAGAGTGCTAACAATAATCTTATGAGGTCCAAATTATTCCAGTTTATATTATGGACGATCCAATAAGTCTGTGTGTTCTAGTCCATAACAATATAAGAAGAAATTTATCATTTTGAAATTATAATGCAAAATAGAGTCTGACACTTTATTAAGCACTATTTCTCATGATATCATAAGAATGCTGATGGAAAATGAAACTGAAGCAATATCACAGACGAACAATGACACTATTTAGACTTTCTCAGGATGCTTAGTAGCTTACAGGTCACTTACGTGCCCTCCCCACAACATGTCATTTTTGAATAGCTTTCGTTTAAACCAGAAATGTTGGAAACATAACTCTGAAAAGAAAAAGAGCTCTTATTTTACCACAAACATTGGTTGATCATTTGCTAAAACAAAGAATGCTAAAATGAGATAAAAACTTAGAGGCCAAGTGTGGTTGGCTCGTACGTGTAATCCCAGCACTTTGGGTAGTCAAGGTGGGAGGATTGCTTAAGCTTAGGTGTTTGAACCAGGCTGGGCAACATAAGACCTCTTTGCTACAAAAAAGAAAAAAAATTAGCTGGGTATAGTGGTGTGCACCTGTAGTCCCAGCTACTTGGGGGACTGAGGAGGGAGAATCGTCTGAGCCCAGGAGCTTGAGGCTTCATTGAACCATGATCAAAACTTAAAAAGGATCTAGTCCAGATATCTTAACCTAGAGTCAATGAGTGGGCCACATGGGGTCCTTCAAGACCCAACATTGTATGCAAATTTTTATACACAAGCTTTCCTGTAGGATGGGTCTAGAGACTTCAGAAGATTGTGGCATAAGTCTGTGAGTTGACTGCCCAGAATCCTTCTTCTATTTGGGTAACAGTCTCCCATTCTCTTTTTGGAGAATGTCCTCATACAAGAGTCTTTACATTTCAGCAGCCCGAACTTATCCCACACTTGGACCAGATGGGGGCTTGTGATCCTGCACGATCAAAGCATCATAACTCCCAATTGCTTCAGGGATGTGCATGTGACCCAAGTCAAGCCAGTCAGGCTCAATCCAAGCTAGTTGCAGGACTTTTGTGTGAGTGGCTTAAAAAAGAGATGAGTTTCCTTTTCTTGAGTTGAACCTGGAAGATGTGAGGCTGGGATTGCTGGAAAATTCAGTACATTAGAGATGAATCAATCGTGGAATATAATCCACTCATATCCCACTTAAGCAAGATCACTGGAGCTCTGACAGGTGGTGAGGAGAGAAGGTAGGAAGAGCTCCCATCATGCAATGCCCACCAAGAAAGGGGGAGACGTGGAAAAGAGGATATTGATGGAGGGAGTGCGCTGAGAAGGTGGCAGGAAAAGGAAGTGTCTCAAAAAAGGTGTGTGTGTGAGAGACATAATATTCTATAGAGTCCTGGTAAATTTCAGGCTTTACAACTTCAACATTCTATGGTAAGTCATTATCATACACACACACACAAATACATGTTTATATATATATATAAACACACACACCATATATATATAAACACACACCATATATAACAATATTATACATTATATATAAATATATTCATAGATTACATATAAATATTATATATGTCAGACATACTTATATTTTTATAATTCATATATATAATTTATATGACTTATATAAATTAACATACACTGTATTTTATATATGTATAAATAAATATATACTTATAGACATATATATGTATATATGTATCTATTATAAGTATATATTTATTTATATACATTATTATTCACATAATATATAAATTTATATATTACATATTTTATATATAAATGTGCATGCTATATAAATTTATATAATATAAATACATTATCTAATATGTTAAATATTTTATATAAAGATATATTATATATAAATAGACCATATTTATTTCTCATGCAGAACTGCTGTTTACTTTCTCTTTTTTTTTTATTGTAGAGATGAGGTCTCGCCAAGTTGCCCAGGTGGGTCTCGAACCCGCGGGCTCAGGCAATTCACTCACCTCGGCCTCCCAAAGCGCAGGATTACAGGCTGAGCCACCGAGCCCGGCCTGTTTACTTTCAAAAATTTTTTTTTTTTTTTTGAGTTGGAGTCTCACTCCATCGCTCAGACTGGAGGGCAGTGGCACGCTCCTGGCCACCGCAGCCTCGACCTGCTGGGCTCCGGCGATCCTTCCGCCTCAGCTTTCCAAGTAGCTGGAACTACAGGCGTGCGCTACCACACCCGTCTAATTTTGTGATTTATTGGAGAGACGAGGTCTCGCCAAGTTGCCTCGAACCCGCGGGCTCAGGCAATCCACTGACCTCAGCCTCCCAAAGTGCTGGGATTATAGACTGAGCCACCGAACCCGGCCTACTTTCAAAATTATAGAAGCTTTTAAATTAGAAGACTCAAACTCAGATCCTACAGAACCCAGGTAGGTAACATCAGTGAGCAAACTAGGCTGCATGTGAACCCACAGGAAGGACAGGGAATTGTCTGAACTGAAGAGAGAATGTCACGTGTACCAAGACAGCTCAACTCTTCACCAGGCAATGAACTCCACAGAGTAACACAGGTACAGTGTTGCTACAACCTTTCCATTTGAAGAGAAGCTGGAAAAACATATTGTTAAGTGTGAAATTTGCCAATCTTCCAAGCAATATAAGGACCAGACAAAACCAATCTGGGAGAGGGAACCCAGCTTGCACCGCCTGCTCTAAATCATAATAACCAAAGTAGCAGCAAATCATGGTAGTGAGGCTAGAGCAGGGCTCGTTTGTCCCATTTTTAAAATAAAAATAATAATAAAAGAAGGACGACCCCTGGGGCTCCACTAAATGGGATTCCTCTCATTAAAGCAAAAATAGGAGTTCTTGCTTTGGAAGTAATGGAATGTTTGTTTTGCTATTTTTAAGAATCCTGTCACCTGAAATTCAGATGTAGATAAGCTAGATTTTCTCCCAGACCTCTGGCAGCTGATAGGTTGGGTGAAGAGAGAAGTTGGGAAAAGCATCTGGTCCCAGAAGCAAAAGCGAAGGCTGTGCATATTTACCAGCATGAGGCTGTCCACAGACAGTGAAGAGACACAGGGAAAACCTCCAACACCCACCTGTTCACAGCTGGATTTCCCAGAGCACTTAATTCAATCAGAAGCAGTAAGTTTTAGTAGCATTTTACAACCAATTAACCATGCAGGAAACAAAACATCTGACTCGGTGCCTTCCTCTCTGCTTCTAAAGAGTCGGTGGCCTCAAAAGTCAGCAATTTGGAGCTCTCTGTATGAAAGAAGGCACTGCCAAACCAGCTCAAGCTAGTTTTATCCTCTGCTACAACTAATGGGAGGACGGACACGTGAGCCTGGCCAGGTCTCCTTGGCATGGGAATCACTCCCATTTTCACATAAAGTGCCCCCATTCCAGTCAGCATGTGCCAGGCGCTGGGCATTTATGCAGATCATTCCGATGAATTCTTACCACAACCCCAAAGTTAGAGCCTATTAATATTCCCATTTTACAGACGAATTAACCTGAAGCCAGAGAAATTGGCAAAAGAGCCCAAGGTCACACATAAAAGGAAGAACTAGTACACAAGCTCATAATAGAGGGTAAAATCTTAGTGTAGAGCTCACTGATTACCCTTGGAGCAAGTTAAAAGTCTAACTGCATGATAAGAGTTGACTTCTGATACTTATACTTATTTATAACTTTCTTATATAGAAAGCAGGTTTTCAATATTGTGCTAAGTTCTATTCGCAATAATTTTTCACTAAGTCAGTAAGATATTTTTGAAAAGGCCATGCTTTTAAAACTATGCATCACTGGAAAAAAAAAATCTGTAATTGACCCTCACAAAAACTCTTGAAGGGTGTGTCAGGGAGTAGATAAAGTCACCTCCATTCGATGAAGGAGTCCACTGAAGCTCAAGGACGTCAAATGGCATGACCAAAGTCATCCAGCTAATTAGTGGCAGGGTCTGGTTCTAATTCCTGAGCACTCCAGCTATGGGGCTACTTTTCCTGTCCACAAACATGCCAAGCTCTACCCCACCCTGGACCCTGGAATGATCTGGCCCTAGTTCCTTCCCATCCTTCAGGTCTCCCTTAGATGTCATCACCCTGGGGATATCTTCCTGTATCCCACCTCAGTGGTCTTCCCCTCATCCCCCATCACTGTCACACCCAGAGTCTATCATAGTGCTTGGTATCTGGCAGTCAAATATCTGCTAAATGAATAGAAAGTGACTGTCCAGTGGGATTCCCAATTTTCTTTTTTTTTTTTTTTTTGAGTTGGTGTCTCACTATGTCGCCCAGACTGGAGTGCAGTGGCCGCTCCCGGCCACCTCAACCTCGACCTGCTGGGCTCCGGCGATCCTTCCGCCCGGCTAATTTTTTTTTTTTGATTTATTGTAGAGATGAGGTCTCGCTTGCCCAGGCGGGTCTCGGACCTGCGGGCTCAGGCAATCCACTCACCTCAGTCTCCCAAAGGCGCGGGATTACAGGCTGAGCCACCGAGCCCGGCCAATTTTCTGACTTTATAACTTTAATAATGACTAAGCAAAACTCTGGCCAATCCCCACGTAGAGGACAGATGAAAATAAACCCTGCCTCAGAGATACTTAAGGACTCACCTACTGAAATGAGACCAAGGGGGACACTCTCCAACCCCTAAATACATACACTTTTACATCAATGGCTTTCTCAGCTGACTCAAGGTTAGAGACTTACGTATGGTGGAAAGACACCACACAACATGGGAGAGAGAAATTAAAAAGTCAAAAATGAATAGTTTTCCTTATGAAAACAAAGCACAGAGTCTTCAAAGTTAAGCAGAATAGATGCTACAGAAGGGTAGAGAAGGCTATGATAGAGGTCCCTAAATCTTCAAGTTTCCAGCTCTTCTGCTGAGGCTCTCCCGCTGATGACTAGCAGGTATTGTGCAGAGGCTTCTGATATAAACCTGACACAATCCTCCCATCCCAATTTAAGCCAAAGGGGAGGTGAGAGAGAGCAATGGGTCCACTTGAACCTATTATGTGTTCCCTTCCAACCAACCAGTCTACTTCCAGAACCATCCCTTCACCCTGAGAGTTTCTTCAATGTTACTTTTAATAAAGAAGCCTCTTCCCTTACCAAGACAATGATGAAACATCGTTCTCATCCTTCCCACCACCTGGGAAAATCTGGACTTTTTATTATTTTGCCTTGAACTATGGGATCAAGTTTGCATGCACGCTCCAGTGTGATGATTCTTAGCGAAGATGACTCAGAATACCAATTTCCTTCTGATAATGGTTGATTTTTTTTTTTTAGAGAGAAAGATTACTCCAAAGTAGCCTAACTAGGTAATTTACCAAAGTGGTAGGCTTTAGGAAAAAAAATGAGTAAAGCACAGCTAATGTTTTCTAAGTGTTACTATATGCCAGGGACTATACTTAGTACGGACTTTATTTTAATCTTCACAGCAGGCTGGTCTCGGTGACTCAGCCTGTAATCCCGCACTCTGGGAGGCCGAGGTGAGTGGATTGCCTGAGCCCGTGGGTTCGAGACCCGCCTGGGCAACTTGGTGAGACCTCATCTCTACAATACATCAAAAATTAGCCGGGCATGGTAGCACGCGCCTATAGTTCCAGCTACTTGGAAGGCTGAGGCGGAAGGATCGCCGGAGTCCAGCAGGTCAAGGCTGCGGTGGCCGGAAGCGTGCACTGCACTCCAGTCTGGGCGACAGAGTGAGACTCCAACTCAAAAAAAAAAAAAAAAAATCTTCACAGCAACTTTATGCTCCTTCATCCCCTCACCTCCCTCCCCCACCGATCCTCAGTGTTCCAGGTAAGAAAACAGCTGAATCATGGCAAGTGTAGACAAATTTTGAACGCAGAGCCTCACAAGATAGACTGTGTGTGGTCAGAACTCAAACAGGAGGCCAAGAACTTGGGTTCTCCTTGGCACTAAGGGGGACAGCAGTCAACATGCACTGGCAGCTACCATCTTACTCTCAGTCTTTAGACACTGTATGATACAATCTATTTGTGTGTGTGCCTGTCTGTTTAAGAAAAAAAAAAACTACCTCTGCCTCTGAACCAATCACCCCCTTCCTTCGGGATCTGCATCAATACCCCCACCACTTCCTCTCTCTGCCTCAGAGTGTATGTTGCCCCGAGGACCAACAATGGACCCTTCTGCGTCCTCCTGGGACTGCCTGCTTGGCCAAGTCTGTATTTTGTGCATGCTGTGGCTTCCCCTGGTGTACTTTCTCTTAACCTCTTTCATCTCATCTCACCTGAACAACTCATCGTCCATCAAACATCACAGACACTGGGGCTCTGCCCTGACACTCCCAAACCAATATTCCCAAATTCGGAAAGGGCCACTTAAGACCCAATCCCCACCATGACACAATAGGTCCATATAAAGTACATGCATGTGTACTCCCTGAATCTAAAATAAAAATGGGAAAAAAAAACCCCAAACTTGCTCTTCTGTTTCCATCACAAATATGATGTTGTAAAAAAATCAACTTTCATCGTCCGTTGCCCCTAAAAACAAGTTCCCGCTCATTCACTGTGACATAAATTTTTATAAGATTGAAGTCCTGAGGACCAAATTTCACCAACATTCCAAGTATAATCTTTTTGGTGCTGTTAATCGTCAGACTGGAATCCGGCACTGGGCTATTTATACTCTTTGAATTGCTCACATTTCTTCCCTCAGGAGCTAAACATAAAAGCAAGCGTAAGTGCTTTCGTGCCTCAAAGAAGACAGCCCATTCACCTACAGTCTCATGATGGTGTTGGGTAGCAGTTTTCCATACTACACGCGAACCAAAGGAAAATCCATTTAACTCTGATTTCTTGCTTTTTGCTAGAAAGCTTTATAAGTTGCTTCTTGGTCTTACCTAGTAGAAGGGTCACTGCCTTCACTGGGATTGTGACAAGCTTCTCCAGAATTAGAGTACTTTATTATCACATTAGTACTGAAAAAAGTCACATAATTAACAGAATTTATCCTCATTTCCTCTGCGAAAGCATTAATATTCAATCTCTCTGCCGTTGTTTAATTACTTTCTTTAACACAACTTTTTTTTCCAAGATGACCCTTCGTGGGCTCATCTACAGAAATGTATTAAAACTTTTTCTCTCGCTACTCCATTTAAGTTGCTAGACTGTTCATTTGAATAAGCGTAAAAGGTACACCATAAGGTCTGTCATAGTTCACACAATGCCTTTGAATTAGCAGCCGTGACAGCATCATGCTTATGCTGGAGATCCTCTTTTCGGAGTAAGTGATGACAGTCACCAGAATTACTGTTAATTGTAATATGACACTGGCATTTCACCGGCTGCATCTAGTGGTAAACTTGCATTAGTTCAGGTGCCCACAAAATTCAGAAGCCGAGACACGGCAATTGTTCCAAGAGAACAGCAGACTCGCCTGACACATGCTGTCTTCTCAGGTGCTGCTTCTTCATACCTGTTTGCTCAAGAGAATGGGAGGAACACACAGAGGACGGGCACACACAGACACACACGTCAAAATAAAGTCACCATTAAATAACAAAGTCATCACTGAATAACAAATCTGGAAGGCACTGGGCTTGCTCTTTCTCTCTCTTAAGACTGCTTTCTCCTTCTAGACAGCGGAGGATAAAGAAACCAAATGTCTGAATTTATAAACATTTAGTAGAGGCTGATCTTCTGCTCCTCTTTTTTCTGAAACAATAGATTTTTAAAATGTGCCTCCGTCTGGGCATGGTGGTTCACACCTGTAATCCCAGCACTTTGGAAGTCAGCACTTTGGGAGTCAGAATAGTTGGTTCACTTTTAATGGAAGACAAATCCCTCCTGCTTGAGGTAAGGGGAGGATCCAGGTTACAGATGTGAGATGGTGGATGAAATGGGCAGCTGTCCCAGTTCCTAAGACACTGGGCTTCAGGAGTAGAGGATTCAGACAGTCGTCTCCTGCCTGGGACACACGGTCACCTAAGAGACGTTCAGAGCAATCATCGCCTCCCCTACACCCACTTCTGTATATCAAAGGAAGACTCAGCCCCACTGTATTTTCCCAGCAAGAGATGCATCTCAGTTGGAATGTGAAGAAAGAATACGAGAGTTCTCTCTCATCTGGCCTCTACTTGATCCAAGTGACATGCAGCAAACTATATTAGTCTTTGTTACTAATTAGACCCTCATGTATTATATGGCCCATGTTCACTAGGAAATCAGAGCTCCCTCCAACCTCCAAGTTTTAGCTGAACTGTTGCATTTTCCTATAATGCCTCTCTCTCCCCCTTGAAATCCCTCTAGCTTTCCAGGTCTGGTTAAGAGTCTTCCTCTTTCAGTAAGACCTCCCAGATTTTCCCATTCAGAGTTAATGTCTTCTCCATACATCTGAAGTGTTCAAGGTCTGTGAGGGTCTTTCTTACAGTTCTTAAATATTTTGATTATCTGTGCATGAATCTGATGACTTCACTCGGCTGTGAGCACTTAGAAGGGATTCTGAAAGTTGAGGCTTTGCCTAACCTCAGTGATCACACTTTAGGGCCATTTCTGGCTGAATCTAATTCACTTTTACCTCTAAAGCTGCCTTCACTTAACCTTTAGTCAAACACTTCATCACTCCCTGGAAATTGGCCATTTCCCACCTCCAGGCCTCTGCACATACTATTCCCTCTGCCTGAAATGCTGTCTACTGAGGAAACTGAGTCCACTCTTCGAGGCCAACTCCAGAGCCACCTTGATCATGCTGGCCAACACAGCACTATTTAAGTTCTCAAGGCATTGTTTACATCACACTGGTCACTTGGTACCTTGTAACTGCCTATCTGCATTTACATTTCTTATCTGACCAACTAGATTATCAGCATCTAAGGGGAGGAAACATTTTTACACAATCCTGTTTCCTCCACAGTGCTTAGTAGAATCTTGTTTGTACATTGCTGCATGGTGACTAAATAGACATTGATCAAATATTTTACTCTGGGATCGCTGGAAAAAATAAGACAGTATTGATGGATAAATTCCCACAGTAGTGCCAGAAAACTTTTCTACTTTTGCAACTACTAAAGATGATATCATCATGATTACTATTATTCCTATTTTTAAAGTTACCATTATTTGAGTGCTTACTATGTGCAAAGTCATTTGCTAAGTGTTTTACTAACATTATCTCATTGAATCCTCATGGCAACCCTAAGATAGTAACTACACTATTAGTCGTCCACTAGTCTGAGGTCAACCTTGTACATGAGAAATCCTGGATTCAAATTCAGGTATGACTAAGGCCAAAATCTACGTTCTTGTTCACAACACTATTTGTTTCCAGTTTATTGTGATGTGGAAGCTATTCAGAATGTATGGGAAGGGTCTCTTCTCACTCAGACTCTCCGACACAGGAGTGAGGATCTGGGGTATAAAAGTGGTCCCACTCAGAATTTGGAGACAAGCCACTGCCATGAGGACAGGAGCCACCTCTCGGGATTTCTACTGGCAATGGACTTGGCTGCCATCTTGGCATAGTTCTCTTAAGAAAGCCATTTTCACTTTTAGAAAGATAAGAAACCCCTCTCAGCCTCTTGACTCCTTCACTGCCTGTTTTTCTGAGCACATGTGGTCAGCTTGAACGTGAGAAAGGTTATCGCTTAAGGCTTTGCAAGACAAACAAGTGACATTTCTGACCACTCAGATTGCCTGCTCCTGGTCCCCCTCAGGCTTAGCCTATGGCACACCTTGTCTCTCCTGCATGCATGTCTCAGGGCAGGAATACCTTTTGCCTCAGAACCCTGGCATCTCCATTGTGATATCCACCTCCAACCCCCACACAGAGGCGACCTCAGGCCTTTCACCATCAGCTGTTCCACCATGTCAGTATCACAGCAAGCAGGACACACATTCCAGAGCCGGGTGGATTAACCTCCAAGATGACACTCCGTTTTAGCCTTAGGCTCCCTAAATCCTCAACAAAAACTTTAACAGCCAGATCTGATTTAGTACTTTAACTGTAAATCTTCTCTCTTCTCATGCACTCACTAAAGGGATGATGACTAGAATCAATTTGGACCTTTTCTGGTCACTTGTCCCCTGTGTTCCCTGGAGAATTCAAGGTGATGGGTAAGAACTTTTGTCATCATGAGCCTCACTCAAGGGCAGTCATAAAAAAATAAAAAGGAACTGGAATGTGAAGAGAAACATTATTAACATCTCCTATCACATGGGAAGTAAAATATAAAACACAGATGGGAATTTCTGAAAATGTTTGAAGCAAAATCATGCATTTATAGAAATGAAGCCAACCTACTGGAATACTAGAAACAGCAGTCACAGAATGTATGCTCAGGTCTTAGGGCCATACTGGTCAGTCACTGAGCCCTGCCATGAGAACACATCTCCTTTTCACTCAAGTGAAGATCTCCAGGGGTATTTTCAAAAGTAAATAAATGTCCACAAAGAACAAAAAAAGATCAGTAAAGAACTGAGTCTCTCAAGAACATCCCTGACAAAATAAACCCTATGTTTATGTACGCTCCCTCAACCGGCCTAAGCCAGAAATGTTCCCTGCAACTTGAAACCCATGGTGCAGGAGTTGAGAGAAATGTCCGGAATTAGCTTAGTCAAATGATGCCTTAAATTAATACTCATCTGGTGCTTAACAAGATCCTAGGGCCAGCACTGCTTAGCTTCACTGTAGCAACTCCTAGTTGTTGTTTTTTTTGCCATCATATGTCACATTATCTTTTCTTTGGTTACGTGGCATCTTAAATAGAGACTCCTCTTTAAAATTCCAGGTGGCATATTTTGAAATAGTGTCTAGATTTTCCTGGTCACAAAGGTTGATTTATCACAAAAAAAAATTTAAAAAAAAGTTTAGGACCCAAAAGTAACGGATAAATAAAAACCATATATATACCATTTCATCCCTATCTTTTCATGATATACAAATTTTATAACTGTATGTAGATTTCATATCCTTTGTCATGTTAAGTAACCTTCAAAATGTAATTTTTTACTCTATAACATTTCATCATTATGTAGTAGATATTCAACCAATCTCTAATGTTTGGTTACTTTCAAGTTTTTGCTATTATAAAAAATTCTTTGGTGAACATCCTTGTGCATAAAATTTTATCTGCATATCCGAGTATTTCCTTAAAATAGTTACCTACAGCAAGAATTACTGGGCCAAGTGGCATATTGCTGGAGAGGGAGTGTAAAATAGTTTCAGCTGAAGATGTTGGCATAGGTCGGTAATTTGAGATTTAGCCCAACTAGGTTGGGGACACTCCAAAAGGTAACTCTTGCTGTGCCCAATGGTGCCAAAGGTTTTGATAACTTAGGTCTCAGAAACACCCATGTTTATATAGAACAAGAAACAAACCAAAACCACAGGGAAGTAAGCAGTATATAGTAAATATGCATGGATCCACCCTGTTTTCACCTGCTGTCATAGAAGGCATCGACACCCATGACAGGATAGTCATCCTCTTGGGCTAGAATTAACCACAAGTGGAAGCTGCCCCAGAGAAGCCCACTTTGTGCTACCAATGCTCGTCTCACCAATGCTCATCTGCCTGTTACAGGACTGAGAAAAGGACACAACTACACAAAGCCAGTTACGCTGGATATCGTCAGGGTTTCCACTAGACCCACATTACCATGAAGATGGCATGTCCAAGAGGAGGGGGAGAGAAAGCCATCTCTCATTTTCAGAGATCTCCACTTAAAGCATGAATGGAGTTATACCCTGTCTTGAGAAATTGCATCCTTTATAAAGTGGGCACCATATTATGAACTTATGCTTTAAGGAAAAGTCAAGTGACCTACAATATGGGTTATTACCATTTTCTTAAAATTATACCTGGAAATTGTTCAACAACAACATCTCATCAAGAACAAGTCCTTCATTAGACTAATATTTTCAAACAACCAAACTTCACAAACCGAGACTGATTCCTGAAGACATTCTGTTTTCCAGAAAAATCAGTCTCGAATACAAGGGCCATTTCCTCAAACTGGCATGTGATCTCTTCTTGCTGTCTCATGGCCTAAAGAACACCACTTGTCATTTGGCCTCAATAACTCAGCCCGTTAAATCTTGTCCTCCATCCCATGTCCTTTATGATCCTATCTGCTAAACCACTCAATGCTTCCTAAACCCTCTGAGTTCTCTTAAACCTCCTCAAATGGTATGTCTTCCCCTTGGTGTGAACTCTCATCCCTGCCCACTCCTTGTCTAAAAAGAATACTCTATATTTCAAAAATTATCACAACTCCCTCTCCTTCCAAGAAGCCTTCCCAAGTTCCTCCAGGCAGATGAGGACCATCCTACCTCAGGGTTCCATGGTATATTCCTCCTCCATCACATGACTCCATGACATCTACTTACTCGTCAATTTCCCCCAGCTAGACATGGGATCCTTAAAAATAAGAACCATGTAGCTCAGGAACAGTAGATCACACCTGTAATCCAAGCACTCTGAAAGGTTGAGGCAAAAGGATTGCTTGAGGTCAGGAGTTCAAGACCAACCTGGGCACCAAAGTAAGACCTTATCTCTACAAAAAAATCAAAAAAATTAGCCAGGGGTGGTGGCACATGCCTGTAGTTCCAGCTACTCAGGAGGTTGAGGCGGAAGGATTGCCTGAGCCCAGGAGGTCAAGACCGCAGTGAAACCATGATCATGCTACTGCACTCCAACCTGGATAACAGAGTGAGACTCTAACTCAAAAACAACAACAAAAAGCCATGTCTTTCCATTTCTGTATCCTCAGAACCTGAGATACAGCTTATAAATGTCTGCTTGAATTTGAAAAGAACAAGTGATAAAAAGCTGCCTACCATTGAGAAATCATTGAGACTCCAAAATAAAGTCACCAAGGGCACCAAGAGCCCCAAGACACTCTGGCTGTGAACTATGTTGCAGAGCACCATGGATTACCATAAAGACCCATATGCAAGAATGCCTGCAAAACCAAACTGTACTAATGAAAAACATGTGGCCGTAATCTTGAGGTTTTTTTGTGATAGAGAGAGCGTCATCTGTAACAATAAATACAAGTTCCGCCAAGTCTTCTTAGTATAATCCAAACTTTTTCTTTGGTGCATTCTATACACATTTTACATAAATGATGCCAACATCTCATGCAAATACACACAAACCGGAAGCTGACTGGCAGCAGATGTAAAGACTCCCCATGGAGTTACTGTGGGGCAAATCAACTGTAACTCAGGGGTGATCTTAAAAATGAAAAGAGTATTGGTTTTTAAACCAACCAAGGACTGGCAGTGAGGTTTTTCAAAACCTCAAACACTCTCCTGTCTTTCTGCCAAGGCAAAGAAGCAAGGGAAACTTTTGAAACAAGGAGGTGCTCGTGTGCTACAAGAATGAGAAAGAAACACAGGAGTCACCTAGTGTAGCTTCCCACCCAAGAGGGGATCCCTTCCCCGATGTCCCAGACAAATGGTTGCTCTGGCAGCTCTATGCCTGTTCTGGCAGCTGGAGTGAAGAAGACAGGAACGTTCTCTGCCCTCATGGACCTGACACTCTAGTGGGGAAGAAAGACTACAAGCAAGTAAAAACCTCACAAGTAAACAAGATAATGTCAGTGACTGATTAGAGCTACTGGAAAATAAAAGAGGGCAGATGGAAAGTGACGGCTGCTTTCTAGAAAGGGAAGAACTTTGAAAACGGTGGTCAGGGAAGATCTTGGAAATGATGGTATTTTAACTGAGACCTGAAGGGCAAGAGGGAGCCAGCCATGCCAAAACCCAGAAGAGCATTCCAGTTAGTGCAAAGGCCAGTATAGCTGGAGCATAGGAAGCATGGAGGAACGTGGTGTGACAGAGGTCCCAGGGAAAGGGAGGTGGGATCTTGCCAGCTGTAACAGGGAGCGCCCATCACAGGGAGGCAGTCCTTCCCACCTGAGCTAGACAGCTCTTCAAGGAAGCTCCCTCATCCTGAGAACTGAATTTTACCCTCCAGTCTTTTGCCTTCAGAAATTTCAGTTCTGAGATTTGGGTCCGGTGAACAACACACTCCCTTCTTCCCTGAGATAATCCATAAATAATTTGAAAGTGGCCACCTTCTCTGAGTCTTCTTTTCCAGGACAAGCACACTTTATTCTTCTAACACCTCAGGACTGGATTCCCAATCCCCTCCTATCCTGTTCACTATTTCCAAGTACTCTCTAATTAGACAACACCCCTGCTGAATTCTGTCAGAACTGATCACGCCCCCAAAATATTAGAGGCCGTACAGCAGGTTAAAACATGAAGTTGGTCAAACAAGGTTCCAATCTGGGCTCTTCCATTCCTTGGACGTGTGGCCTTAAGCAAGTCATTTAATCTTTCTAAGCCTCTGTCTCCTCATCTGTGAAGTGGGAATTATAACACCTACCTGGAAGGTTTGTTGTGAGAATTAAATAAGAGAACATATGCAAAGTCCAAAGGGCTATGGATGACATATAGCAAATGCTTAATGCAGTTAAGTTATTAATAATTCGATGAGGAGGAGGATGTGATCTCAATCATTCCCCCATCTTTATCTAAAATCTATATTGGTTCAAATGCAAGTTTAAAGATACATTTGTTTTGTTGTGTTGTGTTTGCAGTAGCAGTAGGTTCAGGGGAACGGACTAGAGGTTAGCAGCCATGAACATTTACACTGAACTTCTTCTTCCCAAGGTCTTTTGCATACAATACAACAGCCTAATCTTATCACAGTAACAGAGAAAGATCAATAACCCATAAAATTGGATACATCTAGGCTCCAGATACTGTAGGAAATATAACCATGTCCACATTACTCAGATAATGCTGTCAATACTGAAACAGTGTCTGATGATCACCTTCTTCCCGGGGGCACAAGAAGGGTCTTGCCCATCTTTTCTATCCTCATTGGAGCAGATATGTTCATCCTGAATAAATACTGGTAAGGGTGAAGGAAGAGGGGAGTTAGTTAGAAGTCTCTCTAGGCTTACAGTATCATATTTGATGTTCACACACAATGTTAGGTCTTAAAGGGACCCAAATGAAACATATCACAGACACAGGAACAGAAGCACAGAAAGGTGAAGGGACTTGTCCTAGGCCACAAAACTAACTTGAGTCAAAGTTGGGTCTCTTAATCTCACCCCAGAAAACCACTTGAGTGAGCTGGTCACAGACCTGAGTCCCTCTGGAAAAGCCCTTTTGTCCTCCTTCAAAGCCTTCTTGCAGAAATGTCCTATGAGGCACATAAGAGCCAGGTTTCCCCATTTCCATGGTATGTAACCCTAACTCATCTGAACTCAGAGTTCCTTGGGGAGTAGAGAGTCAAGGCTGGCATCCCCAAAGCTGCATAAATCTCTCACCTAAGGAACATCATCATTTTTCTCTTGTCACAACCCTTCCAGCCTAATATTTGACAGCTCCGATCGGGTACTGTCCAAACATTTATTAAAACATTTTAAATGATGAATATATCCAATTATTACTATTAATGCAGCTAATACTGACTAATGAGGGGGAAACGCAGGAGCCAGTGTCCCGCAATTCATTACCCCTGCCTTGTCAACAATTCAAAGCCCGAAACCTAATCATCCATACCGGGCCCTGTTATATTTCACACGTCACTTTTAATAAGTCACTCAGTGCCTATAAATTAATGTAACATGTCGGCGTTTATGAGTGCGGCTTTGTCGCTGTTAACAAATGATGTTCTGGCCCAGTCTACAACAGCTAGGCAGTGACGAATGATGGAAGATGATTTCTTTCCAAACTATAAACTATACACTGGGGACTCCAGTAATATATATATATATACTGGAGTCCCCAGTATTTGGCTATATATATATATAGCCAAACAGTGCATACGTCTAAGTGCACAGACACACCCACACAAACTAACAAAGGCATACAAACACACACATGCAGACACAAATGTGGAATAAATACAATAACATAATTTGGGACAAAGAGCTGTGTACTAACCCTCTACTTTTGTCTCCAAAAGATTAAACATGCAGCACGGAGAACCATGACAGTCCCATAAATGTGGTCAATGTCAATTTCAAATTTGTTGTAAGTTCTGGTCTATTGCTCCTGGCCAGGTTTCAGAGCAGCCTGACATCCCAACTCATAACTGGGTCGATAAAAAGGGGAGAGTTCACATGACTGCCCAAAATACCAGCAGTCAGAGGAAGGACCTGCATTTTTATGGCAAAATTGATGGTCACTGGGTATGGAGTCAGAAGAGGGTACTTTTTTGCTTCTAAACAGACCTGAATAATTTATGTCTCCCTCTGAGCCTTGACTTCATATTTCACAAAATCATTAGTGTGTAATTTGGGTGTAACTCAACCACCCCATACTTTCATCTAACTCAAGATTCAAGAAGGGATATGATCTTTCTTTAACAAAAAAAAGCCTTTTTTATTTCTTTGCCCATGTCAGAGGCTGCTCTGGCACTGTTGAAACAGTGCGGGTGTTTGCGCACCTGGGTTGAGCTCTATTCACAGTGACAAAACTCTGGGGGCAAAGAAGACCAGATTTCCTTGGAATCAGTCTACAAACAAGGCCAAAGCTTTGCAGGCTGAGTCCCTGTCAGAGACAACCTCTTCACCTGCCTTGCTTTGGGAAGAAAATATAACTCTCCATGTATTCGAGTATACCAAGACTTCCATATGGTTAGACATTTTATTATTATTATTTTGAGACAGGTCTCACTCTGTTGCCCAGGCTGGAGTGCAGCAGGGTGATCATAGTTCACTGCAGCCTTGACCTCCTGGGTTCAATCAATCCTCCTGCCTCATCCTTCAGAGTGGCCGAGATTACAGGCATGTACCACGATGCTGACCTAATGTTGTATTTTTTGTAGAAATGGGGTTTCACTATGTTTCTCAGGCTGGTCTTAAACTCCTGGCCTTAAGTGATCCTCCTGCCTTGGTCTCCCAAAGTGCTAGAAATATTTTTTATTATTTTCTTTCTTCTTGCCATCCTAACTTCAGAGCTAATTATTACAATAGACATAAAAATTAACAAAATGTGAAAAACTAGATCCTTGAAAAGTTTGGAGTGTCTTCTCCAGGGTTGCTATTACACCTCCCATGTGACAGGGACAATTTCAGAACCCACTTTCACTTATTTTTTTGCCTACAAAGTTCAGGATACCCTTTGTACCTGATATACAAAGCATACAAAAGCTTAAAATGGTTTTCCTTGAAAGACCGTACATTTGCATCTGGAAATTCTTCATGCAGTTTTGTCACAAGGATAAAGTTCAAAATAAAGTAGCCAGGACTTCAATTAGAGTTGCCCAAAAAACAAACAACAAAATGGCTCCTATATATATTTTTTGTCATATTCCCCATTCTACCATTAAATTAATATTAATAAATAATAGCCTTAAGATTTAAGTGTCTTGACAAAGATTCTGTTTTATAAACCCAGAGTTTATAGGCTTTAATTGTGTGTGTAGTGTGTATGTGTGTGTGTGCGTGTGTGTGTGTATGTGTGTGTGTGTGTATGGTTGGGGCTGAAAGTTAAGTTCTCCCAACCTTTATGTTAGAAACATTAAAGTACTAAACATGCAGCTTGTTTTTCTTAAAAATGTAAAGGAAGTTAAAATAACAAGAGCTACAAACATTGTTTCATTACATGTTTATTAAAATGTATTACCATTGCACTTGGTCTGGTGGGGAACATATAGCCCAATTTGTTTTTCTGTGAATGTCTAGTTCAAGTACTAACACCCTTCATGCCCCTTCCTAGATCCGAAAGAAATTCACAGTGATGCAAGGGCATTACTCTTTTTGTTCTTTGAAAATTGGGCAATGTCTGATGCTCAAGAAAATGGTTTCGAAGTACAGTCCGGAGTCACACACCCCACAGTTATGTGTGTGGTGCAACTGAAAAGGCTAGCTGCCCAATAAGCAAAGCGATGACTTGGTGTCCCGTCTTTGGGTGTTTGCACAACTTTCAAACAGTAAAAAATGCTGAAAATACTGCACAGTGGTCAAGAGCTGTGACAGTACCTTGTTGGAGGCAGAGGGGTAGGAATGGCATGAGCAAAACTTGAGACGATTTCAACATGGCCGATGTTGAAAGCCTTAACTTGTAGTCTACTCTTGAAAAGATTCCAAATGACTTCATAAAATCAACTCACAGCAATTGAAGCAGGTTTCATGTTCCCTTGACAAAGAGGGACCAGGAAAGAAAAGAAAGATGACATGGACTTTTCTTTTGGAATCATGAAGTGTGGCATTCAACTTTTTCTCCTTCTAGGGCTGGTGTATTGAAGTGTATAAGAAGAAAAGGCACTTGGTTTGGGGTGTGTGTGTGTGTGTGTGTATGTGTGTGTGTATGTTTGTGTGTGTGTGTGTGTGTGAGTGTGTAAAAGTGAGGAAAAAATAGAAGACCCAGAATTTTGGGCACTGTGTGGAACAAAATACAGAATGCTGTCTGCTCTGGTCGCTCTATAAAGATATCAACCCAGGAGGAGACAGCTGAAAAGCGCTTTTCCCAGCAGAGAGGGCTTCACAAGGCGCAGAGTAATCCCATGGGGAATAGGAACAATTTGCATAACAATGTGCTGTTGCTTATCCGGGAGGACCCAAAGGATCTGGATACCCTCAGAGAAAACACTATACTTCTCAGTCCAGCCCTCTGTAGAGAAGGGCATTGTGGCTGTTTGTAGGGGCAGAGGAGGGAAGATCACCCCTCTTTTAGCATATCTTACCACTTGAAATCAATGTGACCCTCCTATTTCCTCATCTCCAAAGTCTTCAGTTTTGCTATATTGAAAGTGTTCTTTTATTTTCCTAATTGGCCCAGGTCCTAACATACACACACACACACACACACACACACACACACACACACACACACACACAGAGTTTTGTTGTTTGTTTTGTTTTGTTTTTATCTTTTGGGACCCACCCAACTCCAAAGTTTCCCCACCTCCTTTCACTTCACTCCCTGCCTTTTTATCCAGGCCAGTGACTTGGAATCATGCATAACACATTCACTACTTGATCTTGTGAACACTAGAAAGACTGTCTTTATTCTTTCATGAAGATAATTGGAGAGTCTATTCTCTGTGCTCTAGGGGATACCTGTGTTGTTTGCCTTTCTTTAGAATTAGAAAGAGGCATGCCTGAGGGTGATATTTATTCCTGCTGTTTTGTTTTGGGGACCAGAAAGGAAGGCTGTTGAAGAAAGCCAAGAAAATCCAGAGAAGGCAAAACTCTAACTCCACAATATGCCAAATACTCATAAAGAGCAAGATTTCATGCTCTAAAGCTGCTACTGTTTATCAACAAGCAGTATACCTGGTGCCAATACAAAGTTCTTTTTTCCAAAGCACATTGGCAAGGTTAACTTTAGAAAGCCTGAAACAGACATGCACAGGCCCACCACTCCAACCAAAAGTAAAGTCACATTTGGCTATATTACTGAAAATATGGTGTTCATAATTGAGGTGATGTAAAGATTCTGCTCCACTCCCCAGTGGACTAAGCATTTCTGGAGTTCCAGCATTTCTGGATGTCATAATTTAGGAAACACAAGGAGTTCGTAATTAGTAGCAATAAAATTTTATTTAGCACCTACAATGGATCATGGATAATGTTGGATATGTTCAAATATTATTACCATCTTAGGGATGAGAAATTCAAAGCCTACAACCAAGGTAAGTGGCGTATCTGGGGCCTCAACTGACATCTTGTTGACTCAAGGGCCTGGCTCTCTGTGCTCTTGTATAATTAACAGAGAGTGAATAAGGCATCAGAGGACTCAACACAAGGTCACAAGGAGAATATCTGAAGGAACATTTAGTCTGAAGGAGAGAAGACTTGAAAAGACAAGATAGCAATTTTCAAATATTTGAACTATTTGCTCTTTGCATGAAGCAGCAAACTTACTCTTAAAAAGTCTATAAGACAGAACTAGGACCTAAGGGTGAAAATTTTATCAAGCAGATTTCTGCTCAACAGGAGGAAAAAACACTCTCCTCATGAGAGATGGGCTGCCTTATGAGAGAATGAGTTCCCCATCACAGTACACATTCTTAGAAGAGACCAGATACCACTTGGCAGAAAGATCAGAGAAGTGAGGTGTTCATCTAGCTAGCTACTAATTTTCCTCCAAAGCATAAACTTGGAGAGGATTAACTCTTCTGACATGCAGACTGCTGCAGGAAAAAAAAGAAAAAAGATATATAAAAACAAATGCCAGACACTCAGGAAAAAAACAAACTTCTGCATGATAACAATTCATGACCATTCTCTCCCCCTCCCCTTTTTAATTACAAAATGTTCTAGACACATTTTGACTCCCTTGGAAAAAATGCCATACAATTGTATTAACACAACTGTTGCTATTGAGTATAGTTACATAATGATTGTAATATGCAGAACAATCCAAAGAGGGAGGGAACAGTCTGAGAATCATTCTTGCAGATGGTCACACGTCTAGGGAGGCAGAAATAAAAAGTGTCCAACAAGCAGTCTTGTTTAAGTTATGACGAATGATGTTCTGACTTAGAAGGCCCCTGGCCAGGGATCTGAAGCCTATCACAGGTGTGAACAAGGAATGATGGAACCATAAAATGTTAGAGCTGAGAGCCTCTAACTCCATCATATCCTTGTACAGATGGGGAGACAGAAGCTCAGATAGCTTAGTGAATTTGCTCAATGACACACAGTTCATTAATGGCAGAGTTGGGGCTACTACCTTCCTAAGACCTAGCCTTATGGTGCAGGACCTCTTTTTACAACAGTGCACTGCATTCACCCTTCTAAAACTGAACTTCAAAAGAGCACAGGATAGCCGGGCGTGATAGCGCGCGCCTGTAGTTCCAGCTACTTGGAAGGCTGAGGCGGAAGGATCGCCGGAGCCCAGCAGGTTGAGGCTGCGGTGGCTGCCACTGCACTCCAGTCTGGGTGACGGGGTGAGACTCCAACTCGAAAGAAAAAAAAAAAAAAAAAAGAGCACAGGGCACTAGCTTGGAATAGTCAGGAACAATGGGATGAAAGGCCAAAAGAAGGATAGTTACCATAGCAGGTACAGAGTATGTGGTGTAATTGCAGCTGTGGTTTTTACAAAATATGGAATGTTAGTGGACAAAATAAAAAGAAAAATGCTTCACAACCCAATTCTTTTGCCAAAACAGACACTAACAAGTAGCCAGGAGGGATGCAGTCATTCTAGCCCCTCTGCTGTTAGACAGGACTTCCCCGTCTACCCAAGTAGAAAGGCTTTGATCTTCTCTGATCTGGCTGATAGAACGAAAAGAAATAAGAACTCAAGACATTCACATCTGAATTTTAATTGGCAGTAGTAGGAATCTGCGGGGGGTGGGGGGACACCTCATCAACAAGGGTACCTGCATAATGAACATCTGTAGACCTAACCCTGAATTGTACCCCACATCTTTAAAAAAAAATGAAAAATTAAAAAAAAAAAAACCTGTTTAGCACACAATTCACTCTTGTCAAGTGAGTTGTCATAAGCTCCTAACAACTGTATAATTGATTCCTGAGCTACCACTCAGTGTACAGACATAGGCGTTTATTCAGTGGGATACATGCAGTAGATGAACAATGATCTAATTTCATCTTCAATCATGCTTCACTTTTCTGCGTGTATATTTTTGAGGAAATATTATTAGTTGATCAGAGCCTTGCTACCTAGCATTCCTTCAACTCAATACAATGGCTAGGTTTACAACGCTCCAGGCACTGCCCTGGGCGTAGACCAGAAATCCAAGCTAATATCTTGGATTTATGGATAACTGTAGCTTTGTCCAAGGGCTCATCCAAAGAGAATAACACTAATTTTCTAAACTCTTGTCAACGTTACTCTACAAGATCCACATGGCTTACAATAACTTACCTGAGCCCTGAAAACCTCTCTCATCTTCTCCCCTTACACTGTCTTACTGTGATGAAAAAGGGACTTTTGTGCTGTTAGGAAAAATTTCATCAATCCAAGTGAACCTTCAGTTAGCTGGAAAATGTAAATGGAAAAGCCCCCCACTTAGTTAGTAGAGGCTTTATTGTCTGAAGAGAAAGATGATTAAATTGCCCAAAAGTGCATGCCTTCACCTCACCAGCATCTTAGATTCTATGGCCTCTTCCTGCTCATCACTCAAGTCTATCATTTTCTTTGGCTTCATGGAATCCCTAGCTCTTTAGACTGACTCATCACTGTTCTGGCATTACCATAGCGTTCCCTGAACTTCAATCGCTCATAAAAGACCCTTCAGAATTTTCACCTATAATATTATTTACTTAATATTTTGTGTATACCGACTCACTTCATTTTATCTCCAACCTATTTTTTTAAGGACGCTTTCCATTCCTATTATGAATGGAAACCCATACCACTCTCCTGAGAAAGACAGAAGCAATACCAAAGGGTATTTACTGAAAAGGGGGGTGTCTTTAACGCCTCTCTCACAATAATACCTGAGGTATTTATTGTTTATTTACAAATACCCTGAGATATTTTTTATTTATAAACACCTACAATACCTTGAGGTATTTATTTATTGTGAGAGAGGTGCTAAAGACAGATTAGCACCAAACTGGGACCCTAGTTTAATCAGAAGTACTAAAATACATTTTAAACGGACTTATTTCCTCATCACCTGATTTAGCACTATTTAAAGTCACCTACAGGTACCGCTTAAAATCATCCCACACACCACCAGCTGTGTGCAGGTGAACAGTCAGGAATAGAAAGCTGGCTAACACAGGTGTGGGAAATTACACATCACAACAAGGGAGGAAAACCTGTGTGAAAGAAAGAAGGCCAGAGAGAAAAATATTGATTTGGAGGAGAGATGGAGGAGGAGTTGTTAAATGACCCGCACAGAGTTGGAAGTTCCTAGACCAGGAGAAAAATCCACGAGTTTCTCCTGGTAGACGAGAGAACTCAAATATATCAGCAGTAGGTTATGAGCTGCCGTGAATTTTTCTGTTTGTCGTCTTTAAACATGGAAAATTATAGTGAGGGCATACTCTGTGGTGAATCTGGCTTTTGTTATTTATCAACATTAACATGTACTTTGAAATTAACAAGTAACGAAGAGAGAGAGAGAGAGAGTTAGAGGAGATACACTACAGTATATTCCTTGAATGAATTTCAAAAGATTATGATGTATATGGGAAAAAAATCAAGCTGGCAGAAAAGGGAAGGAGAATCAAGAAGGTCAAATAAATAGGTGCAGAAAAACTGTCACCCAAGTGAATTGAGACTCAGTGTTTAATTAGGGACAGCAAGCTTGCAAGGCTCCTTGGTCTACTGAAACCAACCACGTGTTGGTTAACACTGAGACATACAAACTGATCAATAGTACAAAACAAAAGGGCTCAGGTATGCATGTAAAGTCATACATCATTTCAATAAATTATGCTGTGTGTAAAGACAGGTTTTTTTAGAACAATCATTCTGAGATCAAGAGCTAAATCATCTCAGCCACATCTTGATTTCTGCAGAACTCGGCAGGAATTATGAGGCTTAACAGCATTCTGACAATTAGCATATTATAAATACAAAAATGATATATTAAAGGGAGAGGAGGAAAAAAAAGGCCAGCATTTTACACCTACAGTAATATAATTCCACTACTTAATGCAAAGTAACAGGCCTCAGAGTGTTTGGGATCCTCTTGTATGGTGTTATCTTCTCTATCAGTAAATGAGACTATGTGAACAGTACAACCTATAAATAATTCAAGGCCTGAGATGGCAATTATAGAACCATGCACAACTAGCATGAATATTTTATGAAGGCTAAAACAGCTCTCAGAATGAATCATGGAGAGATGAACACACACACACACACACACACACATACACACACACACACACACACACACACCCCAAGCAGTTTGGGCCAAATTGTATTCCTAGACAAGGCATCTCTTTGATCCCCAGAACACCTTTATTTTACAAAAACAGTGCTGATAGTTATATATTTTTCTATTTTTGAATTTATTTCTTAAAATCCAAACACAGAAGAATGAAGGCATGGATTTGCCAACAAAGTAGAAGAGCTTGAAATTAAGAAAGAAGGACAAGCCATTTTTAACCCGAACTTGTGCAGACTATTCCAAGTGATTTTTTAAAACCTCTCCAAATGGAATCTACAAAAAGTACAACATTCTAATGCATCAAAATTGAAACTGAAACCAGTGTCACTTGTTCACAACTTGAGCAAGAATACATCCTACTAGAAAACTTCCCTTGTATAAAGCAGCTTTTATTTCTAATTAGTCCTGGAGGAATACCTGTAATCCCTGCTTTCACTACATTTATAAGGCAAAACAAATATTACTGAGCCAAAAGCCTGAGCAAACAAGCTACTATATTTAAAGGGGCAGCCCAGATGTCATACTCTACTAGGAAATGAGCAATGCCCTAAGTCCTGAGCTGCTTCTGTAGCCAAAAGATGTGCACAGCTGAAAAAAATGGAACCATATGAATTCATATCTTGATTTCTCTGTGCAATGTACTTGTACTATTTGAATAAGAGTTAATATTCATTTGAATTTTACAGAGATTACTATTCATCTTTTTCACCTGTCTCTTATTTACATATACCCAGATAATGTTCACGTGGTTGGAGAAAACACCATTGCTTTCCTAGAGTTGATTTAAGCATAATTCACTTTCTTAGTTACAACCTAAAGCTTTAAAGACTTTTTCCCAGTCCTTCACACAAGAACTTTAAATTCATGATCCCTTTGATATGATTATGTATGTTTTTCACCTGATTAAGACAAAAAGAGTGGAACTTTGGGACTCTAGACTCTTAGTACAGGGAAGGGACCTTAGATATCTATCTTCTGATCTAACGGCTTCATTCTGTGGATGAGAAAAATTTAAGTCCATAAAGATGGCATATTCAGTATCCCACAACTAGTTGAAACACTACAGCCAATAATAATATAAAATATAAATAATATTAGTGGCTGGGCACGGTGACTCAAGCCTGTAATCCCAACATTTTGGGAGACTGAGGCGAGAGGATTGCCTGAGCCCAGGGGCTCGAGACTGGTCTGGACACCTTGATGAGTCCTTGTCTCTACAATATATCAAAAAATTAGCCGGGCATGGTAGCACACACCTGTAATTCTGGCTACTTGGAAGGCTGAGGCAGAAGGATCACCTGAGCCCAGCAGGTTGATGCTGGGATGGCCGTGAGCATAACACTGCACTCCAGCCTGGGCAACAGAGTGAGACTCTGACTCAAAATAATAATAATAATAATAGCAAGAATAAAAATCAGTAATGACTTTAAACATTTCCAGTGAGCTTGCAATAAGGCAAGTCCCAAACTTTGCAGGCACTGTCTCCTTTCATCTCCCAATACCTCTAATACATAGATACTGGTATTGTCCCCATTTAAGGAAGAGAAAATTGAGGCTTAGAGAGATTAGCGTATCCTCTACTCTCAATCATGACCCTTCCCTTCTACTGTACTCTTCGGGAATCTAGATCAGAATTTTCTACTTGAGTCTTGCCTATGAAACACTTTTATGACAAAGAACCATTGGTTATTCCTGGAACTTCCTAAATGCGGGACACACGATGTTTTCCATCTCACAGTGCCTGCTGCTTCATGGGACAGACGAGGGAGTAGAAAAAGAAGAAAGCTCCTACAACCCATACCACAAGAACTTCAGGAAAAACAGTGTCTTTCCATAAAATGCTTTGCATGGCCCTATTATTCATTTAGGAAGTTCAGAGCAACTGTTCCAATGGCCATGCCCCTCGTGTTGCATTTGGAGGCATGAAAATAGTTTTAGAATTTGTAAATCTCAAGGCAACCAAGTAAAACGCCACCTACCACCACAGCTGGAACGCAGGCTAGTGCTGTGTTTTCATAGCCCCCTTTTGATTGTATTAATACAAAGGAAATTTTAAAAGCATGATTCTCCATCTCTCTCTCTGCCCATGCCCAGCTTTGGATTTGCATAAGAGGAGAGTGACATTTCCAAGTCTTTCTACACTTGCGCCCTTGTGTGGTATAAACAGAACTGTCCTGTTTGCTGTTTTCTTTTAGAAGCTCCCTCCAAAATGCCAATGGCTTTAGATCACAAGGTTAGAGAAATACCCTGTTACACTGTAAAAGAGTAAGGAACTAAGTGAGTGAATTGGTTTTTGGCAGGCATTTCCTTTAAAGCTCTAACTCCACCTCCTCCCTTCCCCCACTGCACCCAGATTCATGTCAGAGCCTCCATCCTGCTGTTCCAAGCCCAGCCTTGACGTGTTAAGAAAAGGAAACCCAGGCAACCGAATAAAAACCACCCCCTGGACCCTTGCCTCTATTCTTCATGCATATACTCTGGAGAGCTGGAGAGTCATTTATTATTTACATGCACCTGAATGGGTTAATCTTTTCCTTATTTTGACAGCCATGTTTACCTTCTGAAAAGGCTAGCAGAGGCGCAATGTGGCACTGGTGTGCTAACTGCTAACACATGGGCTATGCTACATCTCGGCAAAAATTTCTCTCATACTTGTACAGGCGTCCCAGCCAAGATCAACACCCTGAGTTTGATTTTCTTCATCATGAATTGACAGCTTATTTATCTCCGTGGAAGAACTTTCTAAGCCCTCTGGGCATCCAGGCAACTTAGGGGGCATTCAGCTGACTGTTCGAAAATATTATTGCTTCATCAAAAATAGAGTCTAAATTATTTCATGCCTATTAAACTATTCTCCCTTTAAAGAGATATTTTGGTGACCCTGAGTTAAGACAATAGTTTTTAACCCAATGCTACACACACACACACACACACACACACACACACACACACACACCCCTTTTCCAATTGTTATGATATTTTGAAAATTTTAAAAATCTAATACAATATTGACAGCACAAAGTTTTGTAATGATGCACACTTTCCACAGCCTCCCTGTCCAATAAGGTTCAGGAAGCCTCATTAGAATAATTAGAGAATAAGTCATTTCCATTCACCATATCTTGCCATGGAAATAACAGCTTCCGGTGCCTGCAAAACCAGCAAGAAATACGACACAAAAGCCAACTCCTGAGTCACGATGGAAAAGAACATAACCCCATGTGGCTGCTGTATGGAATCCAAACCAATTGCAACTCTGTTAGGTTCACTCGTCCAGAGAAAACTTGTCACGCTCGTGGGAGAAGATGAAATCAATACGCAAGGAGATGACGACCCAGAAAATACTAACAAATTGAGTATGTAAATGCAGAATCCAAAAAGTATTTTTCACTAGTAATAAATCACCTACATATTTGCAACTAACAGCAGTGAGACTATTGACCTGCTCTGGAGGGGTTGTGGGGGGGGGAGGGAGTGCAGGTCTGTATTTGTAACTATCAGCAAAAAAACAAACAAACACGTGAGCATGAGAAATTGGCAAGGGAAGGAGAGGAAAGAGAGTAGGGTTTATTAGTTAGACTGGAGTGACTCCTGACCAGAAAGCCTCCTAAATCAAATCCAGGGCTCTAAAAGAATATCACCAATTAAGACACTAGTTTCTGGTGTTATGATTTCCACATAACAGTAAAAACGGGAGAAAATATTCACTGACCAGGTGCCCTGCTAAATGCTTTATCTCATTTAATCTCATTTAACTGCCTTTATTTTTCCATGATGAAACTGAAGCTCAGACAACTTAAGTGATTTGCCTAAGATCACATATTTCTACTTTTAGCCAGCCTGATTTTTTTTTTAAAAACATATTCCTAGAGCCCAAGAAACAGAAGAAGAAAGTACATTCCCCTCATTCCAAACTTGAGACTAAAACTCTCAGAACTTTTTCTTGTCTAGATACATCCCATTATTCACTCTCTCCTGATTTCTACTTCTACTCTGCCTTGTGATGATCAGATATGTCCCATCTGTTGTCTGAGCGTTTTGCATGTAAATGTCTAGAGTAGGATGGTTGCTTCTGTACAGTATGTAACCTGGCACTTAGATGTTATCGATGATCACATTGGTGAACATATGAACTGGAGGTGCTTTTTGTGTCTCCAATGTAGCACAATACGACTGAGTCATACAGAGTGCATGCAAGCATGTATGCTCAAGGAAGTGTGTGAGAATCAAGGTAAGTCTGGCAAAGAGTCCTGAGAGAGAGGAAAGTTCAAATGGTAATGCTCTTGTTTATTTCTACTTGAATGCTAATGAGTGTGAGAAAAGAAAAGCTCTGAGCAAATATTACAGAAAGTCATAGGAAGATGTTATATAGAAAAGAACGTCATGTGGAAAGCAGTATCGAGAATAATAAAACCATTTTCAAAAGTTGTAGACAATTTGAGTTTATCAGGGAGGAGAGGAGAAACAGAGAGGAGGGCAACCCAGCCCTTGAGTAGCTCCAATTCTGAAACTGTGATGTGAATATTAATCATTCCTATGATCTTGATACAATTGTGAAATACTTGAGGGCAAGGGTGGGCCAAATGCCTTTTGTCTTTCTCTCTCTCTCTCTCTGTTTCTCTGACTCTCTGTCTCTCTGACTTTCTGTCTCTTTCTCTCTCCCTCTCTCTTTCTCTCTCCCCTGAACCAGGCTTTCTAGAATATCACAGCAGGAAGGGCAGTTAGAGACTACCCAGTAAGATCACCTCATTTTACACTCGAGGAGATGGAGGTGCAGACAGGTTGAAGGACTGACCCCAAATCACACGACTAATTAATGGCAGGAAGCCCAGCCACCACAAGAAACCAGACCTGTTCACTCCTTGCTGTGTGCGCTTTTCAAACTGCCCCACTGCCTTTTTTAGGAGGCTCCTGATAAATACTCACAAAGTGCTGGCAAACTCTGGGTGCTCTGTGAAAGGGAAGAAGAGAGGGTCTAAGTCACGCACACCCAGACCCCAGGCCCACGCAGATATACCACCATGCGGCCTCACCAACAAGACTTGCTCACAGGGAGTATAAATATGATATACTGAGAAATCGTAGCTTTCAAAACATGGAGAAGGATCCCATGAGAGCTCGAAGTTAATGATGTTTAAATGAGGAGGGTCAGTTGGAAATGTGGAGGAAAGAAAATTCTGAAGGATTTATCATCAATCTGGCCATAAAAATTATTACATAAGACACACATAAGACATACACTATCTATATACACACTTGTATATTCCCACACTCCTATACCCAGCACGGTATTAACATATGTACATATTTGTTCAAGAGAATCCTTCAAAGTCCTCTCCCTTAGAGTCATTTGCAGGTATTTCTCAAACATGATGTAGATCAAAATGAAATATACAAAGTCAGGTAATGTCCCCAGCATCAAATTAAAATAGCTAACCGGCCAACAGATGGCAGCTAAAGCAAATCGCTTGCCGATTTAAATAAGAACGGCGTTTGGTTCAGTTGTGCACATTTTTCTAGACAGAAGTTGACTGCTAGATGAAATCAACTTCAGAGGCCAGTTGTTTGTAGTCCAAAGGGGAAATTACAAAAACCAAAAATGCCTCCTTTGTTCCTGGAACCCGGGGTGATTCACAAGCACGGACATCCCCCTGGTCTTCTGATTTTAAATCATGAAGGTGGAAATGTCATTCACCCAGGAGGTTATTGATTAAAATAAAGAGCAGGAATGTTTTCTGCATGAACCTCACTTCTGCTGGCAATGTTACATCACTTAAAGACTGAAAAGAAGGAAAAAGAGGGAGGGAAAGAAACCAGCAGAGAGAGGAAGGTTCAGAACAGTCCCAGGCCGGGAATAAATAACACAAAGAAGCTCTCTGGCCTGAGGATAGAGGCATAGGTTGGCATTATTTTACATTAGAAACACTTCGTATTCAAAACGGTAATTGATAGCAGTGAAGTGTTGGGGGAAAGAGCACTGGCGTTCAGGCAGGCTGCCCTGCCAATCAAACTCAACCTTTCTTTGAATGAATAAAAGCTTCATTGCCCTATTATGCTGATACAGTCAGACAGGACTAAAGTAGCCTGTTTGTCAAGTTTATGTGCACTGCCCCAAGCTACATAGATTCTGACGCTTAAATAATCCCCTCAAAATCAGCCGTGATTTGGGATACAGTTCTCTGTTTTTACCAACACAGTGTAAATTTTACCCTAGCGTTGCCTGCCACGGGCCACAGATGGGCAAGAGGGGGCCATATCTCCTCCTTTATTTTAGTGCAAGGAGGGCATTTGGCTGTCTTTTGTTTACGATCCGCGGGGCTGAAGTGTTCTGCACACAAGTCTGTGTGTGCTGTGGGCTGTCTGAAGCCTGCAGACATTCGCCAGATTCTATATTTCCAGCTCTACAGGAAGTCAGCGAGGAGAAGTCTCCCTATGCCTCCCTTGTCATCGGGGATTTGGGGTATATAGCACCAAACCTTGCTTGCAACTAAGTGATCAGTGAAAACTGAAGGGTCTGGGGGGATTTTTGCATCCTTGGTCCCAATTCTTCTCTGGCTCCAGCAGCAACACATCAGTGATCTGGGCTCAGAAAGGACTGGAAGGTTACAAAGCACCTCGTACCAGCAATGGAGGGAGTCTGAGGAGCATCTTCAGACACTGAGGGCAGCAGGGGCTCAGGAAAGCTGAAAATGTATCTGTCCCCCCTGCCTTCCCAGGTCTGTGTGCCTTTGACTTCCCTGGTTACTTCTGCTTGAAAATGCACGTGACAAAACTGCTTTGTATTTGCTAAGAAGGAGTCGTGGGTAACAATGAACATGCAATTGGGCTGGAAATAGATTTATCAGGCTTCAAGGATTATTGTTTGCTGAGAGATGGTACACACATTACTATTTCACAGTTCAGCTATGACATTATTAACCTACTGTGCAAGGATTTTATTGCCAGATTGGTCCATTTATCAAAAATAAGAGAAACTCAAAACCCCATAAGGAAGTTAACATTTCAGGCAGGCTGGCATTCACTTAACACCATTAATCTACCTATTTACACAAGAGCAAGAAATGTTCATTTAGTAACGTCTCTTTTCTCCCTTTGGTATAAAAACTGTAGGACGGTACTGAATGCTAGCACGTGAATGTCAGGCTCATTGTTACAGGGAAAAATGAGTGTTTTCTCCTTAAGATGAGTTGGAGTCCCCAGAGCCTGCCACATATTCTAAGTTGCAACATGCTAGAAGCTCAGTATTTGGCCAGCAAAGGGCTAAGTCCAAGTACTGAAACATTTAAATGCATAAGCTGGAAAGAGAGGTGTAGGGAAAAGTGAATGCCCCTAATTATTTTGTGACATTACAAAATAAAAATCCACAAAATTTCTTGAAAAAAAAATCTTAGCCAACCTTATCACGACAATGAGCCCTCATAATTTAAAAAAGGACCAGAACATAGTAGCAAACAACTCCATAATTCAGAGATGCAATTGATTTGGGACTACAAAGACCAGAGTCTTTTGACCCACCTTCTCCAAAAGGAGGTTTCCATAGCATGGGATATTCATGGAGCAGCACACATCATTGTGTTACATGCCATCAAGCACCTAGCACCGACCACATACACCCTGAGATGTTACAGAGCCCCACTGTGCAGGATGATAATCTGCATGACTGTGTAAGAAATGAGTTATCTGTGGGTAAACCTAGACCTCTGAAGAAAAAAGAGGAGGAAGATCACTCTTTTCTATTTGTCAACCTTTCTTCTGTTTCCTCCTTCATTTCTTTTCTTTCTTTCTTTCTTTTTTAATAGAAGAGAAAACAATCCTCAAATCCATAAAATACCCGCAACCACTAATGTGGACTCTACCAAACTTTTTTTTTCTTCAGAATATGTATGTAATATTGGAAGAACTGAAGAAAGGCTGTCAAAGGAGAACAGGACATCCATTTTTTTATGCGTATTATGTGTGTGTGTATACGTATACATATATGTATATGAGCATACACATATATATACATTTCAAAAATGAATGTCCCTTTCTCTTGCAGCAGCCTCCTTTTGCTTTTACAGATATAGATATGTATACATACACACATATCAGTATAAACAAACACGTAACCACTATATGGATAGTTAACACATTCAGCAAGCCCTACTGTGTGCTCCCTAGTGAAAGGCACAGTGCTCATTTGAGCAACAAGTCCTCTGGAAATGGTAGTCTTCAATCAGTACCAGGAACTGTGTCAATCATCTTACAAAAATTACTGTCTCCAATCCTCACAATCCTACAAAAGTCCTTAGCCCCATTTTACGAATAGGGAAGCTGAGGCTCTGGTGGGTTATGCAGCCTATTCAAGAAACACAGCTGAGAAGCCTCCAAGCCTGGATTCTGCCAGCCTCCAATGCCTGTGTCTGCTCCCTACTGCTTGTGACCACTTCACTCCGGCACTGGGCAAGGAACCAGAAAGGATACAGAGATAAAGAAGTGGCCCTGTCCTGGAGGAGCCCATGGTCTAGTAGAAGAATCATGTACACAATTAACAAGGAAAAAAACAACAATCATCAATCAGCAGAGTAGAAAATGAGGGAGCGCATGGCAAACTTGGCACTGACTTGGCACCAAGATGTCTTCATGGAAGCTGTGTGCTCTAACGCATACTCACACCGCCTTTTCTTTAGTGTAAACCTGTTACAACAGGTACACAAACACCCTGTACCATGTAAAGTTTCTGGCACAACACTATTATTTGTTTATGTTTTTTCCTTGAAGGCTTATGTCACTGTTGCCATCTTTCCAGAGGCTTATTTTGATTCAAGGAACAGAACAGCTACAGTGATACTGAATCAAATGTCCTTCATTTCAATTTGGTAAGCGTCTTCTTAGCAAAGTACAGTAAGTGAAGTATTGTAAAATAAAGGAGGGGTTGAAAGTCAGAGCGATCTCAGTTTATTCCTGACTCTACCAAGTGCCCTATTATTCCCTTTTTTGCAGATAAGAAATGTGAGTCTAGAGAGTTCTGTAAACCCTTTAATAAACTTCTCAAGTTCTTTTGATATCATTTTTCTTATCTGTAAAATGAGAATAATACATTCAATAAGCATCTATTTAGCACTAACTACTTGCCAAGCACTATGCTCATTGCTGGAGATATCAAAATGAAAAAACAAGGAAGCAGCGTGGCTCTCAGGATGGAGAAAGATGAAGCTGGAGTGCTGTGTGAGAGCGCACTTAGGCAGAACCCAGGGCATGATGGGAGTGTGCAAAAGGTACACCCAACTCAGTCTTGGGGGCAGAGAAATCAAAGTGAAAGAGCTTAGTCCTAGTTGCCATTCTGAAACTTTAGTGGGAACAATACTAATCATTATTATATTAATAATACTAATAATATTGCATTAATTGTTGATGATAGGAAATATTTTAAATAATTCATGGCTATTCATTCATTTGTGCTTATTGACAAGTCACGTAGGTAGAATTATTACCCAAAAAGATGAGGCACAGAGGAATTAAGTAATTTACCCAAAGTTGCCCAGCTACAGAGTGGGAGATACAGGATTCAAATGTAGGTGTCCTAACTCTATCTCCTACTCCTAACTTTTACGTTATTTGTCTCACAAATGGAGAGATGAAGCAGGTGAAGCATGTGCAAAGGCACACCCTCCCAAGGTTAAACACTCCACTCCTGAAACAGCAAGGACCTCAGTGTGGAGGGAGGCCAGGCCTGGGCCTTTGGGGAAGCAGAGGAAGGAAAGGCAAACCCGGAGGATGACTGAAGACACATGCAAGCTGCTTATGCATCTAAAGCTCATTGCTGAAAGACAGAAGGGTTTCAGCAGGGAGATGATGGTTTAGAACCGACCCTCGGGCTGCCGCGTGGAAGACAAATTAAAACAGGGCCACACAAAAGAAAAAGGGGACAGTCATAAAATAACTGCAGTTACCAGGATGGAAAATAAGCAGGACCTAAGAGAAAGAGAACTGGACTAAGGCAAGCAATCTTAAGGCAGTAATACAGACAGGAGTTGGTCACAGACTAAATAAGGGTGACACCATGTTTTGGGCTGATGGAGCCGGTCAGATGGTGGTACTGTGCGTGATACTGAGGCTCAGCTAAAAATGCACACCTCCGGGGGGTGTTGCAAGGGGCAGAAGTACTCATGCAATCATCATCACCATATCATCTGAGTTTATTGAGCAGCTGCTATGGGCCAGGCACTCCACTAGCACCTGGCCCACCTCTGCTCATTAAACCTTCACAATGTCTCTGTGGGAAAGACATTGGCTCCTTTACAGATGCAGAAGCAAGTCCTCAATGTGGAGCAAGTCACTGAAATGCCACACTACTGAGTGGCAGAACTGGACTCAAACCTGGGTCTGCCAAGCACCAATGTTCTTAACCATTATCCTCTGCTGTGATGTTCTATGTGGTTTTTTTTTTTCCTCTTCCTAGCATAGTAAAATGTCAGAAAAGATGCAACGGAATGTAGCAAGTTTACTCTGCAAAGTACCCATTGAAATTGCTTTCCTGTCTGTGCCCTCTCCCCTCCCCAACTCCCCCACACCCTACACCAAGCACAGTTTGAAGGGGGTTGTTTTAAGGCGGGAGGAGGAAGGGAGCCTGGCCTTGCTGGCAGCGCTCAGTGTGAATGGGAAGGTGTGCAGCTGCTTTTGCCCAGTCCTCCTGTCCTAATCCTTAAAAGGAACCCATAAATGCCTGCTTTCCTGACTATCTGCAAATATATAGCTGTCATCTATGCAACCTGCTAGAACCAAAGTCATAATTCAAGGTATTTCTGTCATCAGAATGTCACGCTGGAAAAGCGGTGTGGACCAGTGGCTAAACCATGAGCTCTAGAAACCCAACAGACGTTTCTAGTGTTGGCAAATCAAGGGCTGGTCTGAAGCCAGACACTCAGTGTCTTCCAGCAATACTCATCAATAACTGACAAATGCCACGCTACTTCTGAAGTAGAACATTCCAAGTAGATGGGATGGGCATTTGCTTTGCGTTGGTGTATTTGAGTCCAAAGGATTCACAAATGCATTCTTTTTAGATTAAATCATTGCTATACAGATTTGGGGGTAAAGGAGCATTTTCACCATGGGAAATTCCAATCTCAGAGACTATGTCTAGCTCAAACTAATATAAAGTAACCGATATTTCTGTTTCTCTTTCAAAATAAGAAAGATTTATTCCTGGCCTAATATCTATATAAGACAGCGCTGTCTACCTATTAGGTGGTTAATATATAAAAACAGATTTAGCCAGTTTGAGAAAAATGAAGATTTGTTTTAATTACAAAACACAGATAGAATGATTATTCTCATCACAAAAGAAGACTTTATGTTACAGAAGAGAATACCATGGATAGAAATCTAGACTTTTTAAAGATTCCAAATTCAAATATTCATCCTCTCTTTGGCACACTGATTGGCAAAACAAGTTGGTACTCAATAACATTTTTTTCAGTGACTACGCAAATGAATGACTTCTGTTCTGTAGTAGTACCTTTTTAAAACTTATAAAACCATATGACCCTATTTATGTTTGAAAAATATGGTCAACAAAACTTAACAGGTACACAGACAGACGTCTGTTGAATTTTAACAGCCAAGTCCAAGATTCACCTTTTCCTTATCAATAACTTACAAATCCTTTGATCCTAAAAATAAACTACAAAGTTTACCATAGTTTAATCATCCTCAATATGAAAAGTAGGGTTTAATTCATAGGTAGTTTCTTCAGAAATAACCACTGTACCTAGTAAAGTACAACTGTAATGTTCCTCAAAGTTCCAGAGCCTAGAATTAGTGAGTTTTATACTAAGGCACTTCTCTGGAATGCCCTGTATCAGAAGCCGTTTTAATCTAATTTTCACATTTAATAATTAAGAAATAAAAATGGATAATTTTTTTTCTAGACAATTCTTACGAAAAGCGTATGGAGAAGTTACTGTTTTGAATGACAACCTTCATGAACAGATTCCACCTTCAGCCTCAGTAAGCTTCTCTGTGGTTGGGAGCTCCTTTTATACTCTATTTATTTTCACTCTAGCCCAGTATTCTAGAAGTGATTCCCACTCCATTTTACACTGCCTAGTAGGATTCACTTCAGTGGGAGACAGGGTTATGAAACAATATATTTAAAGCATTTCGTGTTTATGATTCTAAGAAGAAACAAGTCTAACCTTGAGCTCTAAAAAGTTTGCCAATGAATTTCCAGGGTCTAAGGTGAAGAATGATTTCTGTTTTGCCTCAATATGAATTTCAAAATTCAAATGATTAACCTCACTCCAGGGCTCTCTGTTTCCAGGGGAAACAGGAGAAAGGACGATTTCTCTGCTTAAATCTCTAAATCAGACTACATGGAGTAGTGCTGGCAGGTGAGGACTTGGCAGAAGTCACATTCTTTTGTTATCAAAACCTTACAAATTATTTATTTGATCAGGAAAGAGATCTGCAAAAGGCAACATATACTGACAGTTACAACTACTAAGTTCTTCCATTTTCTCCAGTTGGTGAAGAAATAAAAGAGTCTCATCAAATTCACTCATTTTTTTTTTTCTTCTTGTGTGTTTGTTGCGTGTGTAGAGTGTGGAATCAATGTCTGAGTTAAAATCAAAATATCAGAATATTGGCCATGGCTATGGCTAGCGTGGATTATAGCTGATAAAATGTAACTGAGCCCGATTTTTCTGGGAGAAAGCTGTACACATTCCTGGGAGACAAGAATGTGAACCCAATGTGTAGTCATACAAGTAATAAATCTACATAGCTACAGAAAGCTTTAATACAAAATGTGCTACATTTGTTCAGCGAGTTGGCAAGAAGACATTTTCTGTGACTATATCTTTTCAGTTTTAAATGTGTGACTTCAGCAGATCCCATCCCAATAAAAATTGACAAATTATATTAAAGACCATGCAACTGGTACTGATAAGTTTTGAATAGAGGAGAAAGTCTACAGTTGGAAAACGAACAACCAAAAGAGTTTGATGTGTGTCTGTACATGAATTGGCTGCTGCCTATGCCTACCAGTCCCCCATCCTCGCTCCCATGGTAAAAACTCCCCCCAGGCCTCTGCAACTCCAAGAAAACTCACCATCACCTCCACCAATGAACACACGCTTCTCTTCCTCCATCTTCGACTTTTCCTTCCCCCCAGATTCTCCTCTTGCTGCCTTCCCTCCAACAGATGTGTTCTCTCCCAACCAACACAAGTAGAGTTTCCTTCCTTCTACTTCCCCCACTGATAGGTCAAATAATTCTCTCCTTTTCCTGCCCTCATCTCATCCATATCTTCAGTCATTAAAGTCCTGCCTATTGTACCAGGGTTTTTCTCCACTGAGAAAGACCTGCTCCCACTAGCACCAAAGCTACACTGATTTCCCACAGCCTCAAACCCAATCTTTTAAAAAGTGGTCAGCATTCCCTAATGCTAATTCAGACGTGGAATACAACATGCCCGGTGCATGGCAAGCATCTGACAAACACCTGCTGAATGCACCACTATTATCTAAATCAACAGATGGCGGCAGGAGGTATCTGCAAGTAGAATATGACTAGAAAGGAAGGACACTCAAAAATTCCGCTAAGGGTAGTATTTAGCTTAGCTTTTCATTTGGAGCGCTGAAGGGATTCATATTGTCATTCTACCTAAATTTATTTATTTATTTATTTTTTGAGTTGGAGTCTCACTCCTTCACCCAGGCTGGAGTGCAGTGGCACGCTCATGGCCACCGCAGCCTCGACCTGCTGGACTCCGGTGATACTTCTGTCTCAGCCTTCCAAGTAGCTGGAACTACAGGCGCACGCTACCACACCAGGCTAATTTTTTTTTTAATTTATTGTAGAGATAAGGTCTCACCAAATTGCCCGGGCTGTTCTTGAACCTGTGGGCTCAGGCAATCCATTCGCCCTGGCCTCCCAAAGTGCTAGGATTACAGGCTGAGCCACCGAGCTCTGCCTACTTAAATTTCTTGAAGCTAAAATTTTACAAATGAATTTGTGCGAGCCCTAGAATTTCCTCTACTGTCTAATGTTGCATACAGGGAAGTTTTGTGGTTTTTGTTTTTTGTTTCTGAGTTGAGGTCTCACTCTGTCACTCAGGCTGGAGGGCAGTTGCACCATCACAGCTCACCACAGCGTCAACCTTCTGGGCTCAGGCTATCCTTCTGCCTCAGACTCCCAAGTAGCTGGAAACACAGGCACATACCATCACGCCGTATACAGGAAAATTTAAGGGGAAAAAAAAATCTCAAAGATGATAGCAAAGATGAACAGGAAGCATTAGAATCAACGCATCTAAGGCAATCATGGGAGAACAGAGAGAACAGAATTTCATCCCTTGTTATCCCTAATTCATTCGTGAAACTGAGCAACCAAAGGTTTCTAGACTTTAGAGCGGAGAAGCCTTACAAATTATTTGCTCAGACACTCCCATTTTGCAGATGAAACCCAGAGGGCTGAAGGGAATTTGTATAAAGACACAGAATGAGCTACTAGCTCAACACCCAGGTTTTCTCTACCTGCCTTCTGTGCTCAGCTTCTCTTGTGATTGATCATATAGTCGCTGGGCCCCTGCATCTGCCAGTTTTGCATCAGGAGATTCAACTAACTACAGATCAAAAATATTCAAATAAAAGAAACAAAAAAATAAATAAAGTTAATACAAATCTTAAAAAATACAGCATGACAACTACTTACATAGCATTTACGTGAAACTAGGTGTTCTAAGTCACCGAGAGTGATTTAAAGTATGTGGGAGGATGTGCCTAGGTTTTTGGTATCCAAGAAAGCTCTTGAATCCAATCCGTCACAGAAATGGAGGGATGACCATAATAATATCCTCCCATTCAGTCCACTAGGTTGTGTGGAGATGAATAAGATGAAAATATATGTGCTAGATGTGAAAAAACTTTGCAAAGCAAAAACTGTCACACTGGGATATTATAAGAGATCAAACAGTAGTGGTTTTTTTTCCCCTCCTAAATGTTACACCTATTTTTTTAAAATCTGTTTAACTCCTGCTGTCTGGCCACAAGGCCTTATTCAATGTGGTAATTATGCTTTTCTACAAGGGAGGTCAAAGATGGTCCCCATTCGCTCACTCGTTTAAAAGTCCTTATCCTCATATGTAACACCAAAACAAACAGCCATCAACCAATTCTACCTGCCTCTCAGAACCATGCAAACTTCTCAACAGGCCCCGTTAGTCTTTTATTTTTCTTTTCTAAAGACACAGACCTTTTCCCTGTCTAAACTGCAGGACTCCTATGGCATTATCTTACATACTTCAGTCATTTCTTTCTCATTGTTACAAATGGAGACAAGACCTGAAGGCAGCATTACAGTAATTTCCTCCAGGTTACTGTATATTCAATACTTCTATTTATACTTTTCATTTTGTCTGCTGCCTTTGTTTTTGGTCCCTCCTCCCGCCCCCGCCACCCTGCTGCTAAGCCTGGTATCAAATATACAAGAGTTTTATACACTGCAGCTGAGATTATGCCATTTCCCCTTTACTTGTGGATAGATCACTCCTGAAAGTGTAGGTTTTCTGTTTAACATTTTTAAATAAAACTTAATACGCTTTGATGGCATTTTTTTCTAGCCTCCTTTTAGCCAAGACTTCCAGACATGATTTACTGACACTTAGTATCAATGTTCTTTTCCCTGTATCCTGGGCTAGTGTCTATCTCATTATGGACACTATTACTTTTCTTCCTCTGCCTGGAACATTAAAGACAAATAAAACAACTTGATTCTTGAGCACAAGACAGATTTTCTGTCCATTCAGAAAGCTAATTCACATACCAAGCTGGTACATTAGTCTCTTTTCCATGAGTCACAAGCTATTCTAATGTCAGGGGATACTGGAATTCGCAATTTCCCACCGCTTACACTTGGATTTGCATTTGTTTTGTTTTTGTTTGGGCACAGTGATACTTTCTGATTTGGGGATTGGAGTGGCATTTTTTTAAAACTCCATGTCTCCTACTTCCCAAAGCTGTCTTTGGCTTCAAGACATCATTTCTGCATTTTGCCAACTTGTGAAGTTAGAAAACTAAGTGCAATGAAAATTGATTTCAATAGGAACTGTGTCGCTGGAACTGTGGGAAGGAGCTCATCCTTCTCTCATGGTAGCAAAATCCTCTTCCCTTTTTATTGATATATATGTGTATTTTCCCCTTAATGCTCACTTCTCTGCAAGCAAAAAATAAATCTCCCTAGCAGCTCTCCCCTGTTATTTCCTCTGGAATCAAAGTAGACCTGGTGCGAAAGCCGTGCCATTTCCAGAGCCATCACTTTCCCGGGTCTCAGCTTGGGCTAATCTTTATTTCGCTGATATTTTTCCTTCTTAGAGCCAACTAAATAGTATGTGTTTGTGAGTGTGTATACATAAATGTGTTTATGTGTGTGCATATTTGTGTGCATATGTGTGAGTTACACATGTGTGTGTTTATCTGTATATATGCATGTATACGCTGTGTATACACAGCAATTAGCCATCTCTTGGCTCAGTAAATTCTCCTTGGCAATGTTGTGAATATCCAACTCTCTCACTCTATAGCTTTCCAATTCCTATGAACTAGCAATCTTTTTTGGTATTTCATTTTTCATTCTTCTGATCTCACTGAAAGACAAATGAAGCAAAGGTCAATATTGGCTTTATTTCTTTTAATATTTAGTAATGTATTTATTTTGACCAACTGTGACTGTTCCTCCAAGAGCTCCTCTGGTTCTGTTCATTTAGTCAACACAGGCTTTACCGATGTTATCCACAATTACTGTGACTGTACAACAGATCAGGAAATATGATCTTCCAAAGATCTTTCCCTTCATTTTATTCCTACATGCAAATACCACATACATTTACAGTCCTTCCTATTAAGTTTACCATTCTGTTCAACAGTATTTAATTTTTCCATTTATACAGGTTAAGCATCCTTAATCTGAACATCTGAAATCCAAAAGCCTCCAAAATTCAATCTTTTGGAGTGTCGACATGATGCCAGAAGTGGAAATGGTCATACATGACCTCATGTGATAGGCCACAGCCAAAGCTTTGTTTCATGCACACAATTATTAAAAATATTGTATGACATTGCCTTCAGGCTATGTGGATAAGGCATATATGAAACATATATGTGTTTTATGTTTAGAGTTGGGTCCGATCCCCAAGATATCTCATTATGTAAATGCAATTACTCCAAAATCCAAAAAAAATCCAAAATCCAAAACAATTCTGGTCTCAGACATTTCAGATAGGGGATACTCAACCTATACCATCTAATTCAGCAAAGGTGATAAATATTAATTTCCCATTTGACAGGTATGAAGGGAAAAAAGTTGGAACTTGGCCAGGGTTGGAATCTGTTTCTTTGGTGCATAAGTAAACAAGCTCTCAAAATTCCCCATTCTGATCAGAACGTATTATATAACTTTTCCAGATAAGATGCTCAAAAGAAAGAAAGAAAGAAAGAAAGAAGGAAACCAAAAGGGCACTCAAGTCTCAATTTCTATTCTTATTCTTTATTATTCTTAATTTCAAGCCATAGTGATTTTGCTCACTCAGCATCTATTCCAAGGGCCCCTTTAACTTCCATTTTTTTCTAACTCCTATTTTATATATAAGGTTATTCCCTTGGTTTTATTTCCACCAGCCTGATACTCTTCTTCTTTGCTGGTCTTTTCTAAACAGTTTATGTCCCCCAATCTTTCTCTTTCTCCCTCACACATCGTTCATTTTCATTACTCCTCCCTGATTTGGCTATACCCATCACTTCTGAAATAGAGAATGCCGGAACGTCTTTGAAAATCCACATGTCAAAATGTAATAAAAATGTTTTCTTTGTTACATTGTTTTAAGAGAAATGAATGGCTTGTTCAATCACCAGTTCCAAATTTATATTCAATTTTGGGAACATATATTATTAAGCCTTTTTTCTCTTTCCCTGGTTATAAAAAGACTCAACTCTGTGGTCTTGCATGGCTGGGATTAGGAGCTAAGGCATTCCTTATAAATCAGTGTAATCTTCACAACAGGTCATTGCTGTATTGAGAATTCCTCTCTGTATTGTGCATTTTCAATTATGTTACATGTTTCTACTTAGTAAGCCAGCTTAATTCTACGCTATGTCACAATATTAGAACATGTCCAGGTTAGAAAAAGGGGCAATCTTACTTGTCTTGTAAGTTGTTTAGCCTTTGGCACTTATAAATCCCCCCCAAAACACAGGGGAAATCCCTTTTCCTTGCTTTTAATATGTCTTTAGATTTATTACGTGAAGAATCTGCTCACTTAATCCTTTGCTGAGGCCAAGGTTTGTCAGCCTTCTAATAAAGGTTCCACAAAGGGAAAGGAAGAAAACAAAATCACAAAATCAGGTGTTCAAGGGATGCTTCAAAGTTAAAACACATTTCCAGGTATATTCTGCACAAACAGATAAGAATAAGCAGGAGGCTTTAAATTACTCTGCATAAATCCAGCCCCATTTATCCTAGGCTTTCTTCCTAGACAGTTTGGCCAGGGCAAGCAGGCAGGACAGAGCCTGAAGGGCTCTTCAGGGACCAAATTACGGTTTCAGAATGAGTCTTGTGTTCCAGGTGTAGGACAGCATTATCTGAGAAATGTTTCAGAGATGTGGTGTTCTTCAAAGAGCTCTGTTAAAACATTTTAAATAATAGAAGCTTATGCATTAAAAAGGGAGGGGGGTGATACTGGGAAGCATTATTTAAAACATATTTTAAGCAGTTCTGGCCCAAATATTAAAAGTCCTGCAAATGACTGAAGGAAAAAGAAGTCACAGGAATAAAAAATTAACATGCTATCTAAAATGCCACTTCCAAGTTTCCGACAAAAGTAGCAGTGTCCATAGCGTTTGCTGCATAATAAAACAATCTTTAAATTTCTCTATGCAATTCTGATGCCAAAATATAATGCTGGAAAAATATGTATGCTTTGAATCAAAGATTTTGGAACTTCTAATTTATTTTTTTTTTTTTTGAGTTGGAGTCTCACTCTGTCACCCAGACTGGAGTGCGGTGGCCTCTCCCGGCCACCGCAGCCTTGACCTGCTGGGCTCCGGCTAATTTTTTTAACTTATTGTAGAGATGAGGTCTCGCCAAGTTGCCCAGGCGGTCTCGAACCTGCGGGCTCAGGTAATCCGCTCACCTCAGCCTCCTAAAGTGCGGGATTACAGGCTGAGCCACCGAGCCCGGCTCTTCTAATCTTGAGATAAGTAATTGGGCATTTAATTTTTTTTCTTTGGTTCCTGAAATCCTCTATATTCAGAAACATGAGAAAATAAAGGATGCAGGGCAGAGAAATAAAAAGTAAAATATTGTAATACCTAAATATGTCTTGATCCTCTTCAGATTTGTGTTTTTTCCCTTTTTTAAGCTCATATTCTTAAAACTACCCTGGCTAAGACACTCCAAAGACAAGAAACATCGGCTCCTCCCTTTCTAGAGTTACTTATGGCATCTAGAGTGATTCACCCTTCAAAACCCAAACCAGATGTCACCTCCACCAGGATCTTACTGGCAGGATTAGTTGTTCTTTCAACATCACAGAGAAGAGCAGAGGTGGGGGGGAGGTGAAAGGAATACAGGAGGACAGCTACTGGTTGAGCCACCTGGGCAGGTCGGCCAATTTCCCTGTGCCCCGACTCGCTCATCTGTACGGTGAAGCTCACACCTGTCCTGCTAATTTCAATGGACTTCTGTGACAATCAGGTGGGCCAGCATATATCAAAGCATTATAAAGTACAGATGCTCTACATCTCTAAACCCATACTCCCTTCTCTGGTCCCCTTGAAGGGAGCCAAGTGTATTTTAGAAATCATTTTTCTTTGGATTTTAGAAAGGTAACACGGTCACATAGGCCATATGTAGATTTTCATATAGGTTTTATATAGATTTTACATAGATTTTAGAAAGGTAACGTAGGTAATATGTACCTATTCTGCATATACTGTATATTACATAATAATCCATCAGTGAAATATATAAATATGAACATTAAATGAGGCAAATAAGGATGATCTATTTCAGTCTGTAAGAATCTTGTCTAAATTTCTTTATTTACACATTGAGGAGAAAGGATGATCATTTTCCCTTGTAGGAACATAAACATCAATAATAAGTCAGATGTCAGAGAGAAAACGTTGGTCATCAGCATTATTTGCTGAGCACTCACTATGAACAAAGTATTAAACATAGCACTTTGAAAGAATACAAAAGCAGTAAAAAATAATATTTAGTGGGGCATGATAGCATATGCCTATAGTCCCTACCACTTGGAAGGTTAGGGTGGGAGTATTGCTTGAGCCCAGGAGCTTGAGACCAGCCTAGGCAATATAGTAAGACCTTGTCTCAAAAAAATAGTCATAATAACAATATTTATTTGGATATTTTATAATAGTAATGGTAGTAATAGTAAAGTTAATAATAACATCAGTGAACATCTGCAGAGTACTTACTACGTGCCCTAAAAATTTTACATGCATTATCTCATTTAATGTTCACGAAGATCTATCCCAAACATCATGCAAAATCTATAGACTGAGGTTCAAAGAGTTTGGAAAGTCACTTGCCCAGGTCAGGGACTAAAGACAATGCTATGAATCCACTGGGGCACCATCAATAAACAACTTCTAAGAATAGAGCCGTAAGCAATTGGAATGGGGAGGAGTGACCTAGCTAAGGGAGATTCTGAAGCTAATAGCCTGAACCACCTAACCTGTGATCCCTTGAGACAGAGGTGGAAACTGCTTCCAGCCTGTAAACATATCTGAAGCTTGAGTTTCCCAACCGGCTGCTGAAATGCAACTTCCAAGTTCTAAAAATAAAACTTCAGAGATCAGCCAAATCATACTTTTGGAACTATTGACACATACTAGCATTTCTTCTTCCGAAATGGGTTTTTTATGCAGTGTAAAGACAGACTCAAAGAAGAGGAGAGGTTAAAAGAAAACAGGAGATAATTCCAAATTATTCTACATAACAGATAACAAATGAGAGAAAAATGAAGGGCAAAGACAAGCTGAACAAGGTAAGATCTTTAGGCACAATGACTATAAAAGAAGAAAATACTAATATGGGTTGCTAACCCTCCACCGAAGGCAGTTTTCACATTATTTTCAATCACAATAAAATATTCCTTAATCACTTGAGGATAAAGAGCTTTCAAGGACTATGGTACCATCTCATGTATAAACTAGACCACAGAGTTTTCATTTAATTATCTACTTTTGGATACTATGTGCTATATTGATGGAAGGTTGAGATTTCTTTTTCCTTCAACTATTACAGATTGGAGGTAGAGATGAGAGGATTGCCTGAGTACAGGGGTTTGAGACCAGCCTGGGCAACTTGGCAAGACCTCGTCTCTATAATATATCAAAACATTAGCTGGGTGTGATGGCGCATGCCTGTAATTCCAGCTACTTGAAATGCTGAGATGGAAGGATCACCTGAGCCCAGGAGGTCTAGGCTGTGGCAGCCATGATCATGCGACTGTACTCTAGCCTGGGCGGCAGAGTGTAACTCAGACTCAAAAAAAAAAAAAAAACTATTACAGATTGAATAGTAATCTCCAGAGGGCAGAAGTTCTGCCCCATTCTTTCTTGTATCTCCTTTATATACATTTCTGAAAGGCTAAATAAATAGTTCATTCAATAATAATACTAATAGTTACCATTTTTGGAGACTCGTAATATACTATGTACTGATTGTGTTTCATATTTTTGCATAATTTTCATTCTGTGAATGTAATCTTGTTTTAGGGGATATCATTACCCATAACTTCCTGACGAAAAAAAATCAAAGCTCAGAAAGTTTAAGTAGCTTGTTCAAGACCACACAGCTAAGTGGCAGAGGCTGGAACTCAAACTGTAGGATTTCAAAGTCCTTGTTCCTCTGATGTTTTACATATGTGTTGAACATATTTGCACACATAGGGTAAATTTACATGGGTGGTTGCTTTATTTTCCATGATCTCACCACCTTCTTTTATTACTCCATCAAAACTGCCTCTGTAGACAAGATGACTCTAATAGCTCTTTAAAATCTTTTGGGCCAGGAGCGGTGGCTCACGCCTATAATTGAGCTGGGAGGATTGTTTGAGCCCAGGAGTTCAAGACCAGCCTGGGCAACATAGCAAGACCTTGTCTCCAAAAAAAAAAATCAGTCGGACATGATGTTATGTGCCTGTGGTCTCAGCTGGGGCAGGAGAATAGCCAGAGCCCAGGAGGTTGAGGCAGCAATGAACGATGATGGTGCCCCTGCACTCCAGCCTGGATGACAGAGTGAGACTCTGACTCAAGAAAAAAGAAAAAAAAGAAAAACACCCAAAGAATTTCCACTTTTGATATTTCATTTCTCTCCTCGGGAGATCAGAAGAAACCTAAATTCTGATCCTCCAACACACACTCAGCCTATTCCAGAGGCCTAAAAAGAATTTCAGAAATGTCCCAAGCAGTAATGGAGGTAGAATCTGAGTCCCTTAACATCAGCCCAAGGCACGTTAACACAATAGACATTTTGATCAGTGTGTTCATTGTCATCAAGACTCTATTAGACCCTCAATACTACTATAGAACAAATAAAATCATTCTTGCTGTCATTGAGTTAAAGAGGGCAGCTAATATAAATATATGAAAGTAAGGAATGAACTGCTTAAGTTAATGACATAAGCCACACACAGCGACATTTCAGAGAAGCCATCATCCAGTGACGAAAAGAACCTTGGCCTGAGAGTCACAAGACAGCTTCAGGTTCAAGTTGGGCCACTGTCCCCACAGTTGTTTTGGCCAAGTCACTTTCACCTTCCTCTTATGAAATGATTAGCTTGGGAAAGGAGATGTATGTCTCGTCTCCAACAGTGAAGAGTGTGTGAGCTTCGACTGTGGAAAATAGGGTTATTAATAGTATCTCCACTGAGCTGTTTTGAGGAAGAAATGAGATGACCCACAAAACACACTGGGCAAGGTGTCTAGAATGCTCGACAAATGCTGAAAATGCTCTGACTATTTGCCATTGAAAGGTCACTGCTGCGTCCAAGACTGTGTAAAAGGGAATATTTTGCCAGAGGCCCATGCTCCAGAAGACTCCAATCTCTTGCTATTTAAGAACCACAATGTTTAAGTTTATGCTTGGTCTTTGAAACATTAAAAAACTATCAAAATGATGCCATTATTATAATAGAGTATATAATTATCTACTGAACACTGGAGACATCTCTCTTGGGTCTGAAGAGCCTCTGGTCTTTCTTGATATCTTCAGGTGCTCTCCTTTTACCAATATTTGCATTGGCAACTGTTCCACATCATTACTAAACATTTGACATCAGACTTAAGAATTTCTGATGCTGGCAGAAAAGTTCTGGCCCCTCATGATGGCTTTCTCAGAAATTACTCATTGTAGCCAAATGTACCCAAGTCCCTGAAGCGTATATGATAAACCCCCAGCCAGAATCAGTTCTTTCTACCACTGATCCTTGAAGCATGGGCCCCAACCTTAGAATCAGACATTTATTTTTATTTTCACAATGCAACTTTTATTTTTCAATCTCAGAGGTGTTTCTAACTGGGATATTTGTGAGTGCTAAATGTATAGAAAGCCATTTTGAGTACACATGGACTTCACATTTTCATTTCCCTTCTACTATTTTCAAAACCTCAGAGTTTCCACTGGTAGTATTGTGTTCAGTGTGGTCGTCAGCCCTACATGAAGTGGGGAATTATCTTTTGTGTCTCTCAGGAACCTCACTTTGCTATTGCAGAAGCAACTCTAACAGACAGAAGCCAACACAGTCTAACAACGAAGTTTTAGGAAGGATTCGTGTCTCAGGACAGCAAGAGACTGCCCAAGGTGGTGGTCCCATCAGCCCTGAAAAAAGACAAGCCAAGGTGAAGCTTAAAATAGCCCCCCTCCCCACAGCGACACCACAACCTGCTTACAATGAGCAGTGATAACAAGCTTTCAGCACAGGACGCCCTGGTCATTCTCCTAATGAATGCAGAAGAGCTACCAGCAGACCAGGATTTTAGAATTACATGATATAATGTTCCCAATATTGTGAAATACAGATAAGCCTTCTCCCAGTTCTTAAGGTACACAATAATGGACCTGAATAATTATGTGAGATTGAAAATTACATGTAAAACTATTCCAACAGGTGCCAATTTAAAACAAAACAGTCTCTGCCTTGCATGTGCCAAGAAAACATTGCAATTACTTGTAAGTTAAAGCACATGCATGAGTATAAAAATATATCACACCATCACCGGCACTGAAAACAGGCCATGGCTAAAACTATCCTGGAGGCCTAAGGATTTAGCATAAAACATATATGAGGGTATAGGAGATAACCCTACAATGTTTACATGTGGCCGGTGTAAGTCTGTCTGTCGGTAGGCAATTATGAGGCAGAAAGGCATTCCTGAATGGTGGGAATCACCTAAAGCAGTCATCTCATCTGGAATTTCATAGTCCTTTTTGTGTGTGTGGTTTTGATCATTTTCCTTTTATGAGTGCCGTATGCACAGACTCTTGATTGCTTCTGCAATGGAAAAAGAAGAGGATGTCCCTCTGAATCCCAATGATCTGCTTTGGCCAAAATCAGACACCAAAGCTGTTAATAGGAAGAATACTTGCGATACAAGAAATCCTGTAACATAATGACCAATTCAATTGGTTGGAAACTCTTAATACACTCCCAAGTTGACTGAAGATGGCAGCTGCCAGTCACAGCTACATAGCTAAATCATTTAGCCCATGCTATTTGAGGCCAAAGGAAAAGAAAGGAGTATTGCATGGAATCATTTTCTATAGGCTCTGGGTGGTCAGAGTCATGTGTTTTAAGATGGTCTTTTCCATGAGGGAGGCGCGGTTTTGTGAGCAAACTTTTTAACCCTCTCCCCCCACCAACCCTCCTCCCCTCCTGCACCAGTCCCCCCTCCCCCCACACACACCATGTCACACAATTAAAAACCGTGGGTGGGAGAAGATGGATTGCTCATTGCCCTCCCACTCTGTGGTCCCTCTTTTGGATGGCATCATCGAACCCAGATGACAAGCTGGGAGGCAAGAGGCTTCCAGCAGCAGCATCTGGCCCTCTGGCAGATGGTCAGGCCCTCGGGTTCCCAGCTTGGGCTCCCTCCAGATGTGTCTCACGCCTCTCCTGTGTGTGAGCTTCCTCCTGCCGCTGCAGGATATTTTTCACATGAAGACATTTTGGGCCAGAAGAATTGGCAGATTCTTATCTAAGAAGAGGTTCTTGTGTTTTTCCCTCTGGAGTTATAAGTTACACAAAGATGCTTAAATCCAAAAGGCATATATCAATGCGTTTTCAAGGCCATCTCCCAAGAGATCTGGGGTGCTGCACAAGGGAGCAGAGAGGGGTAAAAATCACACTGTGTTGACCTCTCTATTGCTTTCTTACTCTTTCTTTTCTAATGCATGAAATCAAATTTTCATTAGCACTAAAGATATCTCAGAAGGAGAAAAAATTGAAAAGAGAACCATCATCTGAGATGGAGAACAGCTCTCTGGGCAGCTCTGATTTGGTGATGACATGGACATGGGGTCTGGGAATTGGCACATTTATACAACTCCTCAGTTGTTTCAACAAGGCAGCTACCACCTGTTCCCCCACACCCCTACCTACCTCCTTGACTTGCACTCTACTTACTGCCTCAGCAGGAAGGATCTCCTGAAGCAGAGAACTAAGGCAACTGTCCCCAAATCTGATAGTAACAATAACTATAAAAGTATCATATGCAACAGCAGCTGCCATTTATCGGCACCAGGCATTACACCAAATGCTTTGTATAAGCCTTGATGTACTCCTTACCCCATTGCAAACGAGTCTATTCATTCTACAGAGAAGGAAAGCAAGACGTTAAATAAGGTCCCACAGATAGTAATCAGCGGGCCTGAGATTTGCACCATGATCTATCTGATCCCAAAGCCTCTGAGATCTCTTAATCTGTCAATTGGCTAATAGGGAGTCCTGGGAATCTTTACACTGGAAAGAACCTTAGAGAACCTTAGCCAAGGCAACTTCACATAATGATTCAAGGGTGTCACTCAGATTCTGTCTGAACTCTTCTTTTGATGATGAACTCACTGCCCTCAAGGCAGTCTGTGCTATTCCTAGACTACTGAGCCAGATGTATCTTAATTAACCAGAGTCAAATTCAAATTCAGCTTCCCTGTTAACTTCCACCACATGGATCTAGTTCTTGCTTTTTGGAGTAACAGAGAACAAGTCTCTCTCTCTCTCTCTCTCTCTCTCTCTCTCTCTCTCTCTCCACACACACACACACACACACACACACACACACACACACATCTCATCAGACATTTGAACCTATTTGCTGGTCTCCACTGGCTTGACTCTGGGATAAATACCATTACTTCTCTGTAATATTTCTCATATTCACCTAGCACCACTAAAGTTTACTATCTGAAAAATTTCCTTGATTATTTAACTTTTTTTTGGTCTGGGTCTCACAGTTGCCCAGGTTGGAGTGCAATCACAGCTTTCCACAGCTTCAACCTCCCGGGTTCAGACTATCCTTCCACCTCAGCCTCCTGAGTAGCTGAGATACAGGCACACACCACCATACCTGGCTATTTTAAAAATATTTTGTAGAGACATGGTCTCGCTATGTTGCTCACACTGGTCTTGAACTCCTGGGATCAAGCAATCCCCCTACCTCAGACTCCCATAATGCTGAGATAACAGGTGTGAGCCACTGCTCCCAGCCTATTTAACTTTCTTATTATCTGTCTCTACTGGGATTGAAGCCCATGAGAACAGGGATATTGTTTGTCTTGTTCATGGCTATCCTTAGCTATCACTGGGTAAGTAGTCAATGATAATGGGTGAATATATCTGTGTCTTTTGGCTCAAGTGAATTTATTTTTTCATTTAATAATTTACTCATTCATTCAACATCCAATGCTAAATGAGCACTAATAATGTATCAGCAAAAGTGACAGGGGATAAATTCAGTTAGTCAACAAGAATTTACTGTAATAATCATAGCAAAATTTATTAGGAGTTTACCAAAAAAAATATTTTAGGTATATGTTAGCTATATGATGTAGGTATTATTTTAACTCCTTTTTTAGAGATATGAAAATGGAGATTTAGAAAACGCAGTAACTTCCCCGGGTTTACAAAGACATTAAATAATAAAGAGGAGACTCAAACCCAAGTTTTCTGCTTCTAAAACCAATGCTCCTAACTTGACAGTATACTGCCTTCCATCTACTAAGAGTGAGGAGTGCTTGTGTATTTTTACTGCTGTGGAGAAGAAATTCTTAGGAAGCCAACAAGAAGGGCTCCCATGAGGCCTTAGAGAGACAGTCACATAATGCAATCAAAACTCCACCCTCAAAATAATCCCATACCAATTACTGAGCCAGAGTATTGATGGGATTCTGTGCTCAAGTCATAGCCAACTTGAGTCATTGAGTGATTCAAGTAGGGTGAGGCCCAAAGGACTTCTTGTAGAAGGACAGCAGATCCAAGCGTGGTGGCCAGGACACACAGCTGTGCAGAGAAAGAGCAGGCAAGGGTTCTAGATGCGGGGGGTGGTGGGTCTCACCAAAAGACGGAAAAGGTTCTATGAGGTGTTCCATGGGAGACTTTCCTGAGTGGAGTGAAAGGTCAGCTTTGGGGAAGGAGGAGAAGAGAAAGGTGGGAAATTAAGAATGACATTCAGAAAGCACAGAAGAGATTTTCCTCAAAGCGGACCTTGAAAGTTAAAATAACCGAGATCTTCAGGTCACTCAAGTTCAGAGGACAAATTAGCACCACCTTTAGGTTGAGACTCCAGTATAAAAGGAAGAAAATTCTGCAAGGCTTTGGCTGTCAATGAGGGGTGAGCTCTTCAGCAGGGACGCCTGTCACACTGGATTGTGATTATAATCCACAAAGCTCCCCTTCCCCAGGTCAGCTCATTCATTTATAAATAAGAAGATTACTCGCTGCCTACATGCATAAACAGCTTTCCGCATCATCCTTGGGGTATTTTCCATGAACCTTTTCTGCATGTCTCTTTTCTCTTCTCTTCAAATGCCCACTGCGTCTGGGTCAGGATGAGTTTCCTGTAGCAGCTGCCTTTGACAAATAATTCCAAGTCAGGCCAGCAAGAGCCCCTCTCTCTGGCTCCTCCTAGGGAGAGTCCCTTGATTAGGGACTGTGGAAGGCACTGGCAGCAGGGTGCCCTCGCGCTCTGTCCTCCTGTCACGAGCCTGGCAGACAATATGCAGGTCTTGGGCTGTTAGCTTCTGTTCGGAAAATGGATCTCTTTCTCTCATGCTCTTTTTCACTCAGAATAAACGCCGTCAGCTAACTTTCCAGCCATTGGTGGTGGCTGATTAATTTTCAAAGTGAGTTCTGTCTTAAGCCACTTCTACAAATAGACGCTTTATTGAGCTGAAGAGTCAAGAACGGATTGTTATTTAATTGTATTTGATCCAGAGACAATCAGTGGCTTCACAGTCTCACCTCTCTGTATCCTCTAATTATGAGCAATATTCTTCCTCCTTGTGTTGACAGAGCACTTCAGATTTTCCACGCTTTCCTGCACATTTCCTGATGTGCTCCTTCCCTGCACTCTGTGAGGTAAGTTGGGAGGGGAGAATTATGTCCACCTGATAAAGTGAGAGGCAGGGGCTCAGGGTGACAGGCAAAAGACCCAGTCACACAGGAAAGGGAGAGGTTGCCAAACCAATTCATTTTAATCCAAGTCCAATTAATTTTGATTCCATTGTGCCACGCCACCAAGTCAGGGTGAGGGAACCAAAGTGTGGTGCTTAAGGGCTCACAGAGCTCTGAGTTCAAACTCCACCTCTGCCTTTCGAAGCTTCGGTTTCCACATCTGTAAAACGGAATAGTGAGTATCTACTCATAGTGCCTACTTAAGAGGGGGTCAGAAGACATAGTGAGGTGAATCCCTGGAGCTGAGGACAGAGCCTAGCTTATAGCAAGTCCCCAGCAACGTGGACTGTCAGCTGTATCCCTGCCACAGGATGAAATGCCAGCCATCACAATATATGTGTTTTTCCCTGTTCCAAGCCCAAAATTTCAAAGTACAAGTCACAAACTCTAAATCCATGGTCTTTCTTTTATTTCGGATACAGACTTTTTTTGTTTTTATTGTCATCATTTAAAAATTGGGAGCTTTTCTTGAAAATTAAAATTTCACAAACATCTTAAACATACAACAGCCAGCAATACTAGGTCCATATTCCTGTGTGGCAATTATTAGCTGGGGCTCAGCAGAGACTGCTAAGTCTTTTTACATAAGACACATGCTCACCAGTTTACCCTAGTCCCCACCACTCCCTAGTGCCTTTCTCAAACCTCACCTACTCAACTCATTTCTATTACTGCCTGCTCAGGTGGCATTTAAATGTGCCTATTCTCCAGCACTAAGACAACAATGTGCCCTGCTACAGGAACTATGTTATAACACCTTCTAGAACTAGCTGGATGCCTTCCAAGAAGTCACTTGCTAGCACTGTGACGTCTCATATTACTCATAGTATTTCACTGCCATTTTCTTTATCACTCCCAGGTTCTCATAAGCAAATCTGCACCAAGGAATGAAATACATTCATCACATTTTGCTAGTAGAAAACTTTAACCAAAATCAAACTGGAATAAGCTTAAATAAAGTAAGGATTACAGAGTTAGGCTGATGGTGATAGCTTTTTCTTTCTGTAAAAACCTCCCCATTTGCACCTAGTCATATAAATGCTGCTGCCATGTGACTACCAAATGCCCTCAAAATATATTTTGTTACTTGGTAATCAAATTTGCTTATGCCATAAAATGCCCAGGCTCCTATGTGAATATTTTTTTAAAGCTGGAATTGAGGAATATTGACTATCATTGGGAAATTAAAGGGCCTTGCACTCTCTTAATCATGAGATGAGTTTATTAAAGAGGCAGTTTGTTCTAGAGTCTGGACAGTGGCATTTTGGCATTGCGATGTAACTGGGTGAGGATTAAGTCACTTCTCAGCTTTCCTTGGCAGACTCTTTTATTATTTACAGTATTTACTTCAGGGAAATCTTGGCGTGTGTCATATTTATCTTACTGAAAAATGGGCCCATAAATGCATATTACCTTTCGAACAAAGCCAAATGTTGTGGTACTAATTTGGTTCATGAAGTGTGTAATTCAGTTTCTTTGCACAGGGGCAACATTTGTCTTCTGCCTTTATTAAACTACCATAAAACAATTTTTCTTGTTCATTATTGAAATATGCATCACTGGGGCTGGGGCAAAGAGGATGGAACAACTAAAGTTCTAAAGGCCTTCCAGCGACACCCCGCTCTGTCCTGCTACTCACACCAGAAAAATGAAGAAAACAAGAAACCTGTAAGGAAAGCCTTGCCCTGCTCCCTTTTGGTATGAAGCAAGAAGGTTCCAGGGGCATGGAGGGAGGAGAAAAATAAAGCAGTCATTTTTATGAGATAATTCCCATGAAACACATGCCTTCATGAACAGGAGTTAGGTATAGCTCTTGATTTACTCTGCATTACCCTCATGTATGCTTTTAGTCGCTCTGAAGTTAGCAGCATAGAAAAGTTGCCCCCAGCATTCCAAAGTCCAAGCTTTACCAATGGGGAAGGTAATTTGGTAGGGGCAGAGGAGTAATGGTAGAATCAATGTATCACTTGTCTCTATCCAAGGTTTCCCTCTTTGTCAGTCTGGGTGTTATCTTATGCTCATTCTGTACCAGAACATTGTAAGTGACAGTTTTTCTGTCCCCCCTATAACTGATCACTTGCTTGGAAGCAGTCTACCTGTCTTTCCTACCCTGGCAATGTGGAAAAAAAGTCAAACAGACTCCAGGTAAAATGGATGCGACATTTCAGAACCAATCATACACACAAAAAAAGTATCCTTTCTCCAGGCAAACTACTTGACACAAAACAACTCAAAATTCAGTTTAACAAGATGTACACACCAAAAAGCGCTGTCACCCACCTGAACATGCTCAGTATTTATGATGTGTTGGAGAAGGAAGAGGCAGGTGCCAGGGAAGGGGAGGAATCACTTCCACACAGCTCACACACCCCCTATGGCAGACACTGAGCTCTGTACTTTCAAGTCTATCCTGAACTGTTATTATCCCCATTTTACACATAAGGATAATGGAGAAAGATGATAGTGAAAGACGAAGAACGTGTCCAACTTCACAGAGCCAGGAAGGAGTGGAGTCTGGGTTTATTGTACAGGACAATTTGCTATTTGGTTCTATTCCATTTAGCACTTGATTGAATTCTATCTTGAAGGGTCTCCTAGGGCATTGTGAGAAATTCAAAGAAATAGAAGAGAGACTGTCCCTGCTCTCACCACCAGGGAGATGAGGTGTAGACATAGGATGCTGACTCATTTGAGACAGAAGCTGAATCCACTCTTCTCCCACATAAGTCTGTCATCTCTTCAGGATGAGGGATCCATTCATTCAGAAAATATCAATAAGCATTTACATGCCAAGATTGCCCAGGACTGGGGGACTTCCTGGGGTTGGAACTATAGCTCTAAAACTGGCCAAGTTCCAGGCAAACCAGGGTAGTTGGTCAGCCTTAAAGCAACTGCTGCTAGAAACTGGGGATAAGACGGTGAGTGAGGCAGACATCATCTCTGCCTTCACCCAGCAGTCAGAGCCCAGACAGGTAAACCATGCTGTGAAGGTGACAGAAGAAAAGTACAGTGCATGGCAAAAGCACAGACTTGCACAATGGGGTCATGTGCTGTCCTTAGCTCTAAAACGTCACCAAAGTAAATAAAATCAGCAACAAACAAAAAAAGTAGTTTCTTCAAAAAATTGAAAACATTCATTTATGAATGAGGTTAGAAAAAAAAGAGAATGCCAAAATGTCACTTAATTGCAAATATGACAAAATGCATATGTGTTTTAGAGTATTATTAAATACTATTTAACATTTAGAGTAAGTTTGTAACACTTTAACTCATCAATGAGATGCCCTGTGTAAAACTGCATAAGTTGAAAAGGCAAACTTTTCAGAGTGTTAATATGTTACCAAAACCTTTCTATCCTCATGAGTATCCTCATTCCATTAAATGAATTCCTGAGTAATCAATGTCATCTGTTATTTTAAATGAATAAGAACAGAATCCGTTATCCTCCTCCACAGTCGTCACCACCCAAAAATGCAACTTTGGAGCAATTATTGCATCATAGTGGCAATTAATACCAACAATATAAAAAATAACAAATGCTCAGATGTGTAACCAACCAAACCCAGCACAATCATTCTCTGAGCTGGCATTGACTTTTCTGTTCTCAGCGCATCTAGACGGTATGTGGTAGATTCTAGAAATCACTTCAATGGAAACCACTCTCAACACCACAATGAGTTAAGTCATTGAAAAATTAGAAGCCACATTGACTTTTCAAAAGTGCAACTAATAGTTGCAGAAAAAGGAGTCCAAAAAAGCATTAGCAAAATGAGATGCTGTCTTCCCCCCAACACCCCACCACCAAGTTTTGGCAGACAAAAACGAGCTGGAGTTTGGCAGCTGACGAGTAGGGCATAAATCCTGAAAAATCCTGTCAGCAGAAACTTTGTGGCTCCTCTCACTACCCTCATCTTTTCTTCTAACACACGTTACCTTGTGTGCTTGGCGACTGTTTCCCAAATCGTTGGGGAGGGGGTTTATGTGTACTGTTTATCTTTGTGCACAAACTGAAAATAATCTTTACACACTTTGTCTACACCATCTCTATACATGTTTATAGAGACTTGCGCATATATTATCTTTGTTCACAAAAGGTGTAGTCACAGACATATTATCTTAACACTATACTTTGGACAATGGTTGTAAGTTTTTACATTTTGTCTACAACAGCAATTCCTTGGGTAAACCCTTAATCTTTCCTTCCCCGTCTTATTGAGTTCCTCTGCAATCAAGGCTCCCGTGAACCCCACCTGAGCTTTTTCCGTGTCCCCTTAAATTAGCCACTCTGGGGTCTGAAATAAGAAAACAGCTTCGCCTCGAATGCATCGTGTATTCTGATCAGGTGTGTGTTGTTACTTCCACCCTGGCAGTTCCAACTTCATTTTAAATATGGCTAAGAGGCCTCGAGAAATGCAGATTTATAACGGAGGAGATACGTTTGCACCTCCAAACACAAATTATGTTAATCGGGTGTTGCAGCCAGAGACAGGAAGAGGTGGCGTGATTCTTCTCAGGGAAACCTCGATGATTGGCAGCCAACTCACACTGAGACCCAGAACGCGCTGGCTCTCTGGAGCCATGCAGCGCGCACGCCTTCCTCCCTTAAATAAAGGCCGCCCCACACTCTACCTGTCCAGCAGGCTGTGGTCAAGCTGCTCCGCTTCCATGCATCAATGCCACTTTGTTCAGACCGACTGGCTCTCTCCACAGTACCCCTCCTGCCGTCTGTATTATTTAAAGGAGATTTATGGTTGGGTGTCTCGTGTTGTGAAACATGAGCTGTGACCCCCGGGCTGGGAAGCCAGCAGGGAAAAACATTAATATTACGGTGCATGGGAAAATGAAACTCACAGGCAGCAGCAAAAATAGAACAGAAATGTGAGATGTGAAATGCATGGAGGTGTTACACTGAGAGTCTGAATTCCTTGTCTGATGGAACTCCAGTACACCTTCAGGTTAGGGTGGTAGTGCGTGGTGTTTGTTTTTTTATTTGTTTGTTTTGCTTTGGTTTAGAAAACATAGCAACAAATGTCAAACAACAAAAGTTTAGCAAAAAAAATATCCCACCTTAACTAGAGGACCAAGAACCCTGGTTGCCTATTAAAGAGAATCAGGTAATTGTGGGACCATTTGACGTTATGCATAGTAAATGAAGGGTAATCAAAACTCAGGCTGCAAGGCACACTCTGATCTTTGGTTGGGTCAGGAAGAATTCACCCCTCTCCTGACACAATGCTCTACAGGACAAGTGGCACCACCGGTCAGGATGACGGTTTTCACAGTTACAGATCAGGTTAAGGAGCAGGCAAAAGAACAGAGCCAGGACTTGAAGAGCAAATTTTAAGGTTTCTAATATAGTCAGACGTATGTTTCCTGATGTCCCTATTGTACACATCTGAAACGGAGAGGCACTGTTATTCTAATTGAGCTATGAAATGAATCTGACACTTTATTGCTGACTCTACCACTAGCCAGAAACAAGGCATTTGTCCTCCTTTGGTCCTCAGTGTCCTAATCTGTAAAATGGAAATAAATACCATTCCAATCAGAAACAGGGAGGCCACCCACCAAGCGGTGGTCCCTCTGAAGATGAAAAACACAATGCCAAAACCAAGTGATAAAAATGCCCTTCATATGCTGATCTTTCACAAAAGTATAACCCTCTTTTAATATTTCTCTTAGAGAAAAACACATTTAACTTCCATTAAAGTGCTTAGAAATTCGTGGAAGTAAACCAGCACGAGGATATGCCGAGGAAGGTGGGGCACCATTAAATCCCAAACATACCTCTTGCTATGAAAATGTTTCAAGGAGACCTGTGAGCTTCAGTTACTTTGGTGAAATTAGATCCTACACTAAAGAAACAGTATGTTGAATCTTTGTAGCAAAGACAATTTTTTTAAACCACACATTTTATTTGGATGTGACTTCCTTTGCTCAATGAAAAATTCACTAATGTATGCCCTCAGACTAATCTCAGAAATACCTGGTAATTTTTTCTCCAATTTTCAAGTATTTCTCAGAACAAACGGCCTTTATAGTTTATGGAAAGACCTGGAGATTGTGAGCCCTGTCTTCTCTAGATGCACACCATATCAAGTGGGAAATGATCTTGAAAAGTACTAAGACGCCCCTAAAACAAAGGCTGACTAAAGTGTGTCGCAGTATTCAATAGGAAACTGTAAAGTCCAATCTGTGACCCCGAAAGGAAACACTGCTGTCCTTTTTTGTGGAATAGTCCACAAAACTCTACTTCCAATTAGCACCTGCCGATCCAGAGTTTCACATTCAAAAGAAAAGTAAATCTCCTAAATTTTACAGCAGTGTGTATATGCTTTGTAGGAGAGGGAGGGAGGACCAGGGAGAGTACTTAGGGCCCAGCAGAGAGAATCTCCTTCTAGCCCTTTCCTTCTAGGCCCTTCCTACCTTCAGTAGTAGAAAGCACGGTCTGAAATTATACCAACTCCCAACAAACTTTCCCCGTGAGTCACCCATCTGAACAGGGAACCTCTACAAATCTTCCTTTCACGGACTCACTGAATGTGAAAAGTAAATCTAACACCCATTTTGTACAAAATGCTTAGACCTTCTTTGATATGCTCCTTTAATGGTCAATGCTTGCTCTTTTATCTTTGTGTGTTTTATTACTAACTAAAGTTGTCAGCTCTCAGAGGTCAGAGATATAACCATTTAATTCTCTCTCTAACCAGCCTGGCAGGTCACTACTTACAAAAAGATGATTAACAAAAAGTGTTTGATGAAGACAGAAGTTTTCTTTTTTAATTGCCTATAATCCTCAGGGTGGAGAGGGAAAGAAAAAAAGACAACCCCCCCCCTTTTTTTTTACCATTTCACTCAAAACCAAGCTACAATCTATAACCACCATTAACTAAGAAAACAGGACCTTTTCTGCTAGACAGAATACAGCGAGCAAATCACCACAGAATAATCACCATCCCTTAAAAGCCTGGCACACCCATTCCCCTGTGCTCAGGACTAGGGTGCCCTGAGTAGGACTGCACACCCACTACTCCTGTTTTCATTCTTGGCCAAAACCACCGGGAGCTGAGTATCTCAGCACCCACTCCACGTGCCCTACTTGGCAGCTAAAATGTAACTATTAAGCAACACTGATATTAGATTAGATGATGCTGTCATGCCATTGTTATCCAATTTATTCTCCTCTGACACGGTATGAAGTGGTTCTGCATCAATAATGGTTAATAAATACAGCCATATCTGATCTCCAGCACCATTTCCATATGGTCTCACAGACAAGAAACCGCTCTCTCTTCCATCTCTCCAAGTTCATTTCTGTAGTGGGTGAGTAATGACAGTTTCACCTCCAGAGTCAATTTAGCTATAAAGAACATTCACAGAATGACCTAGATATTTGGTGGAAAAGCACCTGATGTTGACTCAGGGCTCATCTAACTAGTGTGGGCTGTACATGTCTCAGTGGGGGAGTAAGTGCCCTTCCTCGTGGATCCTTCTAGATGGACTCATGGAGATCCTATTTTGTCACAAACACTGCACATCTCAGACACCCATTCTTTTCATCCACCGATCCTGGTAAGTTACCTGGCGAGAGCTCAAATGCCAGAATGTAGTTAATGCTTAGAATTCCTATAATCCAGAGCTCAGCCCGATTTAAAATGTGATGAGATACACACGTACAATCTTCCATTAGTTTCTAATCACTTCCTGTGCAAGCCTTGTCTCTCTAAAAGTACTATATTTTGTAGTGCACTTTACAGTAAACCAGTGTCTTCCAAAGTTGCTGGATCACAAAAATCACCTGAGAATATTTAAGTATGCAGATTCTCAAGCCCCGCCCCAGACTGACTGTACTGGAATCCCTTGGTAGAGGGGCCTGAAATGGTGTATTTTTAACTACTCTCAGGCGATTCAGGAGATCTTCACAACAGCCCCATGAAGAAGGCAGGACAGATGTTAGCTCTAGTTTATATAATAAATGGGGCTCAGAGAGGTCAGTCCCTCCACCACACCTAATTCTGCTTCATGAGCTCTGCACCATATTTTACCCATCACTGTGTTCCTGTCCTTCCAGCTAGCTATCAGCCTCAACTAAAAGATCTGTAGCTCAGGGTAAGCGATCTAGAGATTATTACTGCAGAGCGTATAGACACTGACTGCAAGGCCAGCTCCTGAGAAATTGTCCTCAATGTTTCAAGAGGATACCTAGCCTAATGTGCCCACTTTCTATCCCTGGCACCACTTTTAGTCCACATTCTGACAAAATCAACATCCGTTCAAAGAGGACCTCCCTCTGTTGAGGAATTCATCACCAGAAATACCGCACATGAGGATACAATATATAAAATATCTGTACAATACAGCTTCTTAAGCAATTATCCTGTACCACTGGGTCACATTATGCAATTTAATATTTCCCATAACAAAAGTAGAGTTATGGGATATTTTTAATGCATATGTTGTTAAGTCTTACTTTAATCATTTGTGGCATTCTTTTATATTATTTTACTATTGCATGTCAGAGTAATCAGGGACAATTAAATTTTTAAAAACTTGCATTGAAAATTAACTCTCATCAGAAATAGGATTAAGACCGGGGCTTTATGGTTCTAAAGCTGAACTAAGTGGAGGGAAAGATGGTACACAGGGGGGATATTTCCCATGACTTAACACACAGCGGTGGACTTGAATGATTTCTGAGAATTTTCCATCAATGTTTTCAAAAATAGCCTTTGGTGGTCTGTTCTCTGGGCGTTGCTCCTAGGGATTCTAGCAGAAAAGGCTGCACCCCAACAAGGAGGAAGCTGGGTACTGCATGCTCCCGCTGAGATTTGGGGAGAGGTTGTGTAAACAACCAAAGCATTAACTGGACTCCACACTAGTTCTGATGTACGTATTGCTTGGGAGGAGGGGAGGCAAGGGAAAGGGCCCTCAGTATTGGTTTGGCAAGGCAGAGAGCGGGCCCTTGGTCTCTCCCTCTAGGACACCCACCAAGGACACAGTGCCTATTCAGAATCTGAGTTCGTAGAGGCTTTTCAATCAATAACATATGGCCATGAGAGTGCCAGTGTTATATAAACAGACTGAAATAAATATGCTCAGCAAATAAAATATCTGTATGTAAAACAACAAAGCTTTTCGTTTAACCGCCAAAATGAAAAACAAGTCCACTTGAAACCAGGCTAAATGAGCAACCAGTGCTTCAGTGTGAGTTTTTGGAGATGAATGAGCTAGCAGATGCTTTATTCAGATCATTAAGACCAGATATCAATAATTTCAGAGGATTGGAGGCAAAACACCAGCAACAACTCAAGGCGGCTGGGGGCCACACCCTTTCTTTCTCCACTAGGACACAGGGTGAGAAACGCGGGGACATACCAGCTGTTTATATAAAGCCAGGTGGCTCCCACCACACCAGCTTGTTAACCTTCATCTCACAGGCGATTTTTTCCTCCCAGATTCATGATCTCAGATTAGGTAGGTGGTGGGGGCAGCTCTAAATATACTTTCCTGTTACCCGAGACCTGGATCAGGGAAGGTGCTTATTAATATCATGGAGATATGATTTTTAATGATCTCTGAAAACAGCCTATATGGGTGTGAATAATGGCACTGTCTCATTGCATGCGTGGTTTGTGCTTTTGTCTCAGACAGGTTCATTTTTCACTGGAGGGGAAAGGTTCATGCCGCACGAGGGGGTAACCAGTTGATGTTACAAGGCTGACTATTAGGCCCCTTGCTGTTCCACATGTCACAGGGAAGGACTCCAGCCGGCAACCTTAATGCCTACTTCAGCATCTTGAAGAAATTAATGAACACAGCTTCTATGGCAAAACATTTCAATCAACCCTTACCAGCTGTGCCTACATTTAAGAAAAAGAAAAGGAGGGGGGAAATGCCCAGGTTTATCAAAAAAGTTTCTTCGAAAGATAAGCCGCGATTTGGGCTGTGTGCAGGGCGGTGGGAGGTGGGGAAAGGGAAGACAGAAGGAATAAAGGTAGAAAGATGCCAGTACCGAGTGCCAAAAGATGTGCTCTGGCCCCTGTGTTTGTTGAACAAATTAAGCACGTTCTGGTTTTTCACCTGCTGAAGTAGCAGCAGTGCATATGGCCTAGAAGTTAAAAATAAGGAAATATGCATACATTACCATACTTAATGGACGACCCTCTCCATTTAATATGCAAATTTCCTGAAATATTACTGAATGCCGTCTGTTCTAAATGAATAAATTTGAATTGCAATTAGAATAATCCTTTATAATTAATGAAAACTGTCAATTTTAGTTCATAAGTAATTTGATTAACAGGATGATGGGACACTTATCAAGTTCACTGGACTGCTAGGCTATGAGAAAACTGACAGTGAAAATGGGGCGGGCCAGGCACTCAGGCTCCACCGGAGTATTATCCTAAATTATTGATAACACAAGCTAATGAACTTCAGAAAGTGAACTCTGGGGGCCTCATTTAAAGGGACAGCCTCGGAGGGCGACGGGCAGCCGCTGGGATGATGATATTTCTGAAAGCGTCTTTGCTGGTATTTTTGGCTCCTAGGAAAATAAATGTTTAGAAATGCCAGGGCAAAAGAAAACATTGGCTCAAAACACAAATTTACCATTTCCAGCTGTTGCTAGAACAAAAGGAAACAATAGTCCGAGGATAAATGTAAGAAGAGACAATGTAAAAACATGTGGAACGAAGTTTCTGGTAATGCATCACAGAAGCAGGGCACGCAACGGCAGTGGAGCCATCTCTGTTTCCCTTCTTTGTCTCTTCCTTTAGACAGGCCAAGAACAAGAACTTTTTGACTGGCATTAATTGGACATTTATATAAAGCAATTGGGGGTGGGAGGAATTCCTTCGAGACTCACATGCATCTCTTCGTTATAGCACGACAGCAAGGAGACTGTGTGGCCCTTAAAGAAACAGTCGCCCAGTGCATTTTCATCAAGGAAGACCAGGAGATGGAGAGGAGGGGTAATGCTACAAGAGAAGACGTTATGAAACAAACTTTATCTTTTTAGAAACTCAACTCAAAACTCACTGCAACAGAGCCAGGTGTATCCAAACAGGTCCACATCTGGGGCTGCTTTCACACCTTCTGGCAGGTGAGAAGGTTTATTAAGAACCTTCACACATGGGAATCTCTGAAGAGCAAGGGTCAGTTTTCTGACTCACAGTGTCCTGGCAGACCTCATTCTTTCATGCCGTCAACACCTGTAGCTCCAGACAAGTGCAGGTGACCTTGCTGATAAAGGGGACTCCAAACTTGGTTAACTCTGGGAGAGTACAGTCAGGTCATAGTTCTTTACTTCTTCCTAATCCTCTGAGAAGTGCCTTACTGCCAAGGATGGAAATTATCTTTCAAAAACCTCTTGTCCCTGAAACCCTGGTCAGAATTTATGTGGCAAAACATTTGACCCTATCATGGTTATCTTAAGATCAGTAAGTAATGGTTTTTCAAGACTAATCCTACTCATAAGAATACAGCATTTCAGCAGCACATAATAGATACTTCTGGGAAAATACCAGAATCTTAGCAATCTCCAGTACATCTTGATGGGGCACCTTGGGGATTTAATTCTACAAATCCACTTACCTCATTGGATTTGATAGAATAAAATAAGCCCATCAAATAATAATGGTGATGATAAACACAGCACCTATAATTTACTTAAAAAGTATTCTATATAACAAATATTGTACAACATTCTTTAAGTCATTAACTATTTAAGGTGACCTTGGAAGCACATCTTATACTCATTTGGTAGTTGAATAAACCAAGGCTCAGAAAGATTGGGTATCTTGTCCAAGAAATCTCAAAGAGGAAGTGGCAGAGCTGGGATTTGAACCCAGGTCTGTCTCTGGAGCCTTAGCTGTTAACATAATATGTACTCTGGGCTGATTACCATGTAAAACTGTGTACTTAGATGCCGGCTATATTTAATTATACTACAGTTTTCCTCACTTTTCAGTGACGTTTTTACCTCTTTGCTCCAGACCACCATGACTGCTAAGTTGTCCACATGCATTTTCCAACTAGCTCAGCGGGTACACATTTCTGTGTCACTGCCACCCTCTCGCATAGAATAAGCAGGTCATAAACATTGTCTTTTATTCTGCTATGTGCGCCACAAGCAAGCCTTTAGCATCCTCTGCCTCCCACAATGTGTCTCTTGAAAATCTACTCAGAGGTCAGTTTCCAAAACATGACAAGCACAGGGAAAGACTCTCTCCTGGACTCTGCCCTCCCATCCTGCCTTGCCACTGTCCTAACTAGCCAACTTCAGCCCTGGGAGATCTGTAATAAAAGCTGTTAGCTCTTTGACACTCAATAAAAGAAACAAACAAGAAACCAATGATGTTCTTGGTTATTAAGCTCCCTATTAGACCTAAATAAAATTAAGCAGCTGGTGGCCCGATGTCTCCACAAAATTAATATTAAAAACTCTCTGAGCCATTTAGATCCTTTGTACATATTCTCCAAGCCTCAAACTCCCTCATTCTTCCCAGCAATACAAGCCATTTTTTCCCTCCCTATTCCTTTCACGGGCTTATAACACCCAGAGGATTTCTTTGTTTTTCCCTATAACCTAACCCCATCTGCAAATTCCCAAGATAATAACAAGATAGACCCACCTGGTTACTAACCTCACTGAATATTGGAGCAGGAGGTCTTCAGAGACCTTCCGGCTCAATGTTTCTCAAGGGGTGTGTTCACACCACTGACTTTTGGCACTACGTGGTTTTTAGGGGTTATGTATTTATCTTCATCTGTATTAAAAAAGCAAAACCATTAAGTGGCACATTAAGCTTTTAATTTCACAGAGAGCACTGCTTAGCTCAAAAAACATAAGAGAATATTTAGGTAAGAAATAGTGAGTTGATTTCTTCTATTATAAAGACAAACATGGAGAAAATAAATAATACTTGTCTCTAGCAAAAGTCACAGAACTTCTAGAAAAACTGATCTAGCCCAAACCTCCTCTTGTTTTCCCAAGGTTACACAGAAGACCAGGGAAGTTAAATAAGTTTCCAGAGGCCATGCAGCAAGGAAGAGACAAGGCAGGGCTGGAACTCAGACCTCCTGGTAAGATTTTCTTTCCTTTATGGGGGGACCCAGGCCTTCATCATGGACCACTTTGGGAAGAAAGGGGGAAGAGAACTCTAGGACCATTGCACAGAGCATAGGGGCCACTGAAGACAGGAGACAGAGAAGGCAGGGCAGGGCTCCCGATGCCACCCTCAGTTCCAGTCAGGGCAGCTTCACTTGAGTGAGGTTCCATTTGTGGGGTTCCTCCATCTGATTTCACTTGAAGAAAAAGTTTTACATGAGATTTTTTAAAGGATTCCACGGATACTAGTAATGACAAAAACCTTTTCAAACGACTGGAAGCTCTTTGTTCCTGTCTTCTTGTGCTATTAATCTTGCTTATGGTGCAGTGGGTTGGTCTCCATTCGCATGGTCCAACTTCTCCCAAAACACAGCTTGAGGGTCACTTATGCTAGGACCTCCTGAAGGGGTGCAGATTCTGTTAAAATGCAGACTCCTTGTCCCCAGCTTTTTAGAAACAAATTCTTGGAGTGAAATCCGGTGAGTTGCATTTTTAACTACTTTCTTAGGTCACTGTGCTGTGAGCTAAGACTTGAGAAGTGATACTGAGGAAGGATAGACTACTATCGGGGCTATAAGAAAGAGTGACTGAGAGACAGAATTCGTAAGAGATAAAGAGATTGAGGTTCTGGGAGAAAGACTGAGAAACTGAGATCTGAATAATTTATGGATGCCTCAGTGGAACAGTCTGTATGGCTAAGCATTTTACAATAAGGTCATCTTAGCGCTCGAGTAGCCAAATCCATCTCTTACCCATTTCTCTCCAACCCACCTCCCTTCCTTTACACTGAGATCCTTTCTGGAGAGAATGGAGTAAACATGAAGTTATGACTTATTTACCGAGCAGCATCTTGTGTGCTGGGCAAGGCATTAAACTAAAATAAAGACAAGCTACTGTCCAATAGCAAGTTCCACTCTGGTACAAAGTCAGCCCATGCATCTAGAAATGCATGCTTGTTTTCCAAAATTGTAAGGGTGGGCATGTATACAGAAATGAGCTGATGGAGTTTTGCATGGCCTTTCAACTAAGGCATTCATTATCCATGGAGCCAACTCCCTGCATACACCATGGCCTAGAGTGCTCTGAAAATGGCTGTTAACAATCTCATTTGGTGAAAGATCAGAATTTTTTTCTTGGTAATTCAGCTCTGGATTCAGACTCCATCTGTTTACCACTTGTTGGGCCTGCAAGGATGAGCAGACACTCTCCGAAGCTGACATGGGTGGTCACCTCCCAAAGAGCAAGAAACAAACCTGCTTTCATCAGCTGCTGGCATTTATGAGGGTCTTAGAATTAAATTAGAATTTTTTTTTTTTTATGAAATAACAATTTGGTATAATAGCAACCTTGTAGGAGAAAAAATGGCACTCATGTACTTGGGTAACATGTGGTCTAAGTAGCCAGAGGGGAAAATCCCTGGAGAGGGTTTATCTCATCAGTAAGATCAACCCTACCTGAGAGGCCAGTGAGAACGATCTTGGTGCTTGCCATACTTGGATCTGCAACATGGAACATTCCCAAATATTATGTGTTAGAAAACATTAGAGAAACATAAAGACACCAAGTGGGGAAGCAGATCTTTCTTCAACTTTGAGGATAAGAAGTTACAAATCATCAATGTTTAGGGAAGATGCATTCCAACAAGGGAGCTCATTTTTCAAAATAAAACACCAGGGAACTAGTCTGGGAAAACCTGAAACAGAACTACATCTTCTCCCAACCAAATGCTCATTAGCCGTCTATGCAGGGACAAAAGATAAGGATATTCTGGGCGCAAAGACAATAGGGCCTCATTCATTTATCAAACACCTACCTCATGCTAACCACTTTCCACATCTATTATCTCATTTAATCCTCTCAAAAACATATTGTGGTAGTTATTATTATCCTCACTTATAGTCAGGAATGTGAAGTTTCTCAAAATTAAGCAAATTCCCGGAAAAGGGATTTAAAGACAGGATTCTGATTTCTAAGCTGTGTTTTCTTCCACATATGTTTTACATAGCCCCACAAAAGGGCAGGAGGAAAAATCTAGAGGGGAAAAAAAACAAACAAACAGATCTCTGAAAACTTTCTCTAAATTTCCCATAATAAAAATAACAATAGCTGCAATATCCTAGCACCTCTTACAATGTGTATGTGTGTGTATGTATGTATGTATGTGTGTGTGTGTGTGTGTGTGTGTGTGTGTATAAAACTTCATTTGACTTTCTAAACAATCCTATCAGGTATTATGATTATTTGTAAATTACAAATGAAGACAGTGAAGCCAACAAGAGTTAAGGGACACACTCAAGTTTACACAGCAACTAAATGGCCAAACTGAGATCCAAACCCAGATTCGTCTGATCCCTCATCTCCTTGGCTTTCTACCACACTGTTCTACCTTTCTGTAGGCACAGAATCTTCCTTTTCCCTTCCTTTCAACTGAAGGTGAAAGTGAACCAGAATCTTAAACTTCAGCTATAAAGAGGCTAAAAAGAATGTCATTCCCTGTCCTCCAATATCGCCACTTTGTGCCACCTGGACACACCTGACGTTGGTGGTCAGTGTCTATACCAAAAGTTGGTGACTTGGGAACTCTTCCTTTTTTTTTTTTTTTTGAAACAGGGTCTCACTCTGTCACCCAAGTTGGAATGCAGTGACATGATCATAGCTCACTGCAGCCTTGAACTCCTGGGCTCAAATTATCCTTCCATGTCAGCCACCTGAGTGACTGGGATTATAGGTGCAAGCCATCACACGACCAGTTCCATGTTTTAATGGGCATTCTTGCGAGTCAATCACACCTAATAGATGTGCTTGCCCCTTTTCCTTTTAGTGCAGTCTCTGTCATCCCTGGGACTCACTAAAACCCACCCGGAGGAAGAAATGACAGCACTGGAGGGGACGCCATGAATGCTGACATCCTTGTGTTTTAATTTGCCTAAAAATCTGCATGTTGTTAAGACAAAGGTAGAAATTAGCCATATGGGAACCTAGCTTGGGTACATATCTTCATCTGTCGTCACATTTGGGGGGGAAATAGTCCTGAATCATTGTAGCACTTAGACTTGTAGAGAGGCAGAAAAGTTCACTTGGAAGCAGCCTCATACTGAACACATGCTTATGCTTTTGACCTCACAATATGGTAACTAATGATGGTTCTGCAAATAGACTTGGGAAAATAAATGGATGACTGCAGAGGGTAGAACCCCAGTGAGGGCTATGAGTCTCATTTCACCTACGTTAGCCTTTAATTCTTATGAGGACAACCAGCACAAATTCTATACAGCTTGCCTAAATAGATGAAATCCACACCTTATTCTGAATTCAAATCTTAGACCCAGTGCATATAATACAGTGCCTTAATAGCTTTCCAAACTCTCATTTGGCCTCAGTTATACAACCAGCTGACACTGAAAATAATTAATGCCCTTTAGGACTCGCATCTGCTCCTATGGTTCCAAGTCAAGGTTTTTAATTGGGCTATTTTGGCATTTGGAGACAATGGCAAGGTGAAATAACCTTTCTTTAATATTTTTGAGGTCAGCAGATAGTCCTGCCAAAGGTCATCCTTCAGGTTCACAAATGAGTCATTTGTATCACCTAATGCAATCTGTGACTTGCAAATTGCACTGGGATGTGTTCGTGTGCATTAATTAGTCCATGTGATGAATACTGAATTCATCATTACTAGCCGGAGCTTGTAGAGATGTGCCAATACTTGTTTTGGCGGTTTGTGGTTGCTTATTTTTACTTTACACTCCACTTCCAACCCTGGGCTGAGATCTTCAACACCCCGAGCCCAATAATTGGCACAGTGGCGTTAACCCTCTCCCTTGGGACAGGGCAACAGCCTGCGAAAAGAGTCCTGGCATAAAAATATTGCAAAGCAGGAAGCAAAAACAGTCTCCTTATCTTTCGTTCCTTTAATCTGTAAAACTTAGCATCAAAAAGATTATTCCTTTTTCCCTTGTGATCCATAGCATTCTTAACCTTCTAAAAGAGAGAAAGAAAGAGTCCGAGACAGAGACAGAGAAAATTCCAGTTTCAAACACCTTGCTCAGGGTGTTGAGCAAAGACTCTGAGTTGTGCTGGGTCCTCTCAGCTGCTTGGCAGCTACTGCCTATAATGAAGGCATTATTAATTTCAGTTTCAGGGGATAGAAAATCAGGATGTGGACACTGTATGGCTATACCATCTGTGCAGTTGACATATATTGATTCATACCTTCTTCCCATCTGTCCTTGACACTGTGCGGTAACAGAGGTCACAATCTTCTCTTTCCTCGAATTCTCCCCAAAAGCAACTTTCTACACAGTATCCTCTCAGTGGTTTGATTTGGCTGCTATTGTGCACTTCTAAGGAAAACTGGTGGCAGTATGTCTGCATCTATCATCTCCCAGGTAAGTGCCTTTGACCCAACATAACAATAACCGCCCACATCAAAGGGGTATGTGAAAACAATAGTTCTTCCCTTTTGCTAGAAGACAGTCGGTGCAGAGCAGACATTTCAAATGGATCTCCCAGTCCTCCAGAATTTTGTGGACGACAAAGAGAATTAATGCATCACTCTAGAAATTAGCACATTCATTTTATACAGAAAAGTATAGAAGCCAATTAAATTACACACAGCAGATCTAAGGGAAAGTAGATTTACAGAAAGTTAAGAAGCTGAAAACCAGCAGATGGGTATGTCTTGCTTTACATTAAGGACACTAGGAGAAAAATAAAGTCTCCAGTTAATGGGATATTTGTGTGTGTTCTGTTTAATATACATTAAAAAAAAAAAAAAGGGACTCTTTGTCCCAGTTATTGCCACTTCAAAATCGAGAAACCCAGAGCCAAATTTCAGAGGGATTTTATTTCAAGGGCTATCATTTATATTATTTTACTCTTCTTCCTAACTAGGCTCTGTCCAGGTATAATAAAATTGCCCACACAAATAACTGAATTCACAATGAACTTTTTGAGAATTCAAGTGGCCACTTGTATCTGCAAAGTAAGAAATAAGTGGCTAATTGCAGCCCAAGTGAATGCCTGAGCCTACAATTAGCCAATTAGGTTGTCTATCGGGGGAGGGACAATCTGAATGCAGAAAGCCTCTCCACAGTGCCCGAGGCCTTTCCAACAGATATGAGAAACCCCAGAAAAAGGGTTAGGAGACTCTCCATCAAAGCAAACTAGACTGCTTAGAATCAGAGAACTGTTTATTCCCATAGCGCTAAAATTCTCCAGGCCCACATAATAAGTTCTGCACCACCCTTCCAATGGGGGAAAATGGTTTTAAAAGATTTTAACAGGTGTTCACAAACCTTCACATTAGAAACAAACTATATGTCCAATTTTACCTTATTCATAAAATCATCCCCTCCTCCTCTCTCCCCTTCTCATAAAATTACAGATGAAAACTTCTCTGCGTTCTCAATCCATATTTAAATGATGAAAATGAATCTGTCTTTCAGTTATTCCTGGGAGAAACTACTGCAGCTTTCAAAATATTTTAAGGAAATTTCCCTTGCTTTGGAGAGTGAATCTCAGATCACTCAGTCAATTTGATTTTTCAAAAAACAGGAAATTTAGTTTTGATTAAGCTATGTGGCTCTACTGAGCTTCTGCAACACTGGGCAAGAAATGAAAGTATTGGGGGTGTGGGATTTGAAAATAGCCACATTATACCAAAGGGTTATACTATTAGCTCTCTTAAGTCTGTTCAAGAGGAAATAGCATAAAATCAACAAGCCACGCCTCTTCTGGGCCTCAGATTGTCCTTATGTATAAAACCAGGGCCCGGTGTGGTTCGTTTTAAGGACCTGTTCAGATCCAAATTTCAATGATTCTGAATCAAAAACTCTCAAATTTTATGAACTAGCAGTGGACCAGTCAAAAGGAGGATTCAAAAGCAATTGTCTCTGAGCTCAAAAGCCAAACTTGGGTATTGCTTCTCACCTCTTTCTTTCTTTCTTTCTTTTTTTTTTTTCTTTTGAGTTGGAGTCTCACTCTGTCACCCAGACTGGAGTGCAGTGGCCGCTCCCGGCCACTGCAGCCTCGACCTGCTGGGCTCTGGCGATCCTTCCACTCAGTCTTCCAAGTAGCTGGAACTACAGGAGCGCGCTACCACGCCCGGCTAATTTTTTGATTTATTGTAGAGATGAGGTCTCGCCAAGTTGCCCAGGCGGGTCTCGAACCCGCGGGCTCAGGCAATCCACTCACCTCAGCCTCCCAAAGCACGGGATTACAGGCTGAGCCACTGAGCCCAGCTTTTCTTATTTCTTTCAATTATTTCTCCTTGCTTTACCTCCCTGTTCCTTCCCCTGAGTTCTCCAAACTTTTTAAACTTATAAAATAGAGACTGTTTAATATAACAGTGAATCATGATAAAATCAAACAGCATGCAGCCCAGACCTGTGTGATAAGGTTGTAGACCAACTTGCTGTATCAGAGATTAGATTAATAAATGTACAGGAGGTGATAACCTCAGGCTGAAATGACAGAATTAGCAATGGGAAGATCTGGAAATGACGCTTGAGAAGTTACTTAATCCTATAATTTTTGTATTATCAGTCTTTATTCATCTGCATTACAAATCTCATGTTCTGACAAAGAGTCATAATACTAACAAGCCAGGCAACCTAACAGATTTGCAGAAACTCACCACATTCTTGGAAGGGCACCAGTTCTGAATGAGTTGTGAACTCATGCCATGAGAAATTTCCTGCCATAGAGCTGCATTGCATATAGTAGGGTTTGCTTCTGAAAAGCCATCTTCTATATTCAGTGGAGCATAGAGGCCTTTTTCAAAAAGTCAGTGTGGTTGGGCTTTGGTAGCTCATCCAGATAGATGTAACAACCTGCAGAGAAGGGAATGCCAGAAGTCTGCATTCATTCAGACACTTATTGAGTGTCTAATATTTGGAATTTAGTGTTAGTAAAAGTTATACTCTTTAACTAAACCATATTCTCTAATGCCTTTATTGCTATAGTTTTTGATCCTGCAGCACTCGTCATTCATTCACTCAAACATATATGGAGTCTTTTTTTCTCCCTTATTACCCACAAGGTATGGTGTCTTCTAGATCAGCTCTATGTCTATTGAGATTTGAAACTTACCTTTAAGAGCGTGTAGTTTAGTAGGGGAGACAGGTTATTAAACAGCTAAAAATAATAGAGCATAATTAGTAGTATAAACACAGGTAAAGAGCTGAAAAAATACAAAAGAGGGTGCCATTTTATTGAATTGAGGTGATGGTGGGGACTTAAAGGGTGAATAACGGTTTTCCAGGCTGGCCTTGGTGGGAGGGGCGTTTCTGATAGAGCATGTTCGGACCTTTGTATGATGGCAGGAGAGTGCAGAACATATCCAAGGTGGCAGTTGGAGTGGCTGTGAGGAAGGTTAGAGTTGCCTGGAGTAAGTGAGTAGGGTAAGGAGTGGCTACATATGAGGTTGGAAGAGTATGTTAGGCCATAGTGTATTGAGAAGAAAGGAAGTGGAGGTTGAAGAGTTGAAGAGAAAAGCTGTGGAATTCTCTCTCCATTCCCTGCTTGGGCAAAGCCTACTCATTCTCATCAGTTCTGCCCTGACCTATCTACCACCCAGGAAAAATTAACCCCCCTCCTTTTATCCCTCCCCATGTGTTTTTGCTCCTACGGTTAGCCACTTAGCTCATTGTTTTATTATTAGTTTAGGTGACTTCTTCTGTAGGAAGTGTTTTTGTCTTACCATTTAGGTTATTTAGCTACCTAATAGATGCCGTAGAGCACCTATTCTGTAAACTAATTCTGTAAATTAATATCTCAACTGATGTGTCTTACAATTTTAAAATTGCAAAGATTCTATGATTCTAAATAACAGCATTTTCCACACTGGCCTAATTTTATTTACAGTAGCCTCCTCACCTTGTCCATGGTTTTGCTTTCCACATTATCCGAGGTCAACCATGGTCAAAAATATTAAACGGCAAATTTCAGAAATAAGCTTTAACTTGTGCACTGATCTGAGTAGTATGATGAGATCTTGTGCTGTCCTGCTCCCTCCTGTCTGGAAGGGAATCATCCCTTTGTCTGGCGTATCCATGCCATGTATACTCTCCTCCATGGGTCACTTAGGAACCGCCTCTGTTATCAGATCGAGGGTGTTGCCATGCTTGTTATCAAGTAAGCTTTATTTGACTTAATAATGGCCCCCAAACACAAGAGTACTATGCCTAATATATAAATTAAACTTTATCATGGGTATGTATAAATAGAAAAAAAAGCGGTCTATAGAGGGTTCAGTACTCTCCATGATTTCAGGCATCTACTAGGGGATGTTTGGAATGTATTCTCTGCAGATAAAGGAGTGGGTGGGGGAAACTACTGTAGTATACATGGCAGAAATTCTTGTCTTTGACTATGAAGAACTCCTTGGGCATCATAGCTTGTTTGGCATGAATTCTTTTTTTCTTAAATGTAATTTGTTTAAATTTAAAGTTCTTTGTCTAGGAAAGTAAAAGTTTCACATTTTGAAATTCTAAAAATAAAACACTGGAGAGATGATGCCAAAACAATGGTTTCAATCAGAAACGTTTTCTGAATCCAGAGTCTAAATGAGAATTAATTACAGAATCAGATCACAGTTACCAGGCATTCATTGTTTTAAGGCAATTGACAGCAGTGTTGAGAAACCTAAGTAATGAAATAGTTTTAAAACTCTTCAGTTTTATTCTGATTTTTAATGCGTTGTGATAACCAAATGTGCCTTATATGCAAGATGTAATATGAAATGATAATATCTTATAATAAGCTTTTTTTTTTCAGTTGGAGTTTCACTCTGTCACCCAGGCTGGAGTGCAGTGTGGCATGCTCACGGCCACTGCAACCTTGAACTTCTGGGATCAATTGGTCCTTCCACCTCAACCTTCCAAGTCGGTGGGACTATAAGCATGCACCACCACGCTTGGCTAATTTTTTGATTTATTGTAGAGATGAGGTCTCACCAAGTTGCCCAGGCTGGTCTTGAACCCATGGACTCAGGCAATCCTCTCACCTCGGTCTTTCAAATTGCTGGTATTATAGGCGTGAGCCACTGCACCCGGCCATGTAATACCATCCATATAATAAAGTTTTAAAGTTTAATGAAGAATATCATTCTCATTCCCTTAATGGATAGGCTGGTTTTCCCAAATCAGATGACATGGATCTTGTGCCATTTCATTTAAGATCAGTTTAGAAACATGTGCTCTCAATTTGCTGTGGAATTATTAGTGAAAATTTGCTGAAGTCAATTCACTAAGGTAATGCTCTGCAGATTTCTGCAGAGAGGTGTAAGATTGAATAAGCCTGTTAAAAAACTCTAGTTTCTAGTTGGGTGTGGTGGCTCATGTCTGTAATCCCAGCAGTTTGGGAGGCGGAGGCGAGAGGATTGCCTGAACCCAGCTGTTGGAGACCAGCCTGGGCAACTTGCCGAGACCTCATCTCTACAATAAGCCTTGGAAGGCTGAGGTGGAAGGATCGCCTGAGCGCAGCAAGTCAAGGCTGCGGTGGCCGTGTGCATGCCACTGCACTCCAGCCTGGGTGACAGTGATACTCCAACTCAAAAACAAGCAAGCAAACAAACAAAAAATGCAACAACTCTAGTTTCTATAACAGTGGTTTCTCAAGCTTGGGATGCAGATTTGGCGTGAGAAATGGTTAGGAAACTTCATTTAACAGTCCTTGTTGGTCTGTCTAGCAAGGCTTAGCAGTATTAATTTCAGGAGAATTTTGATTTTGCTTGATTTCTTTTCTCTTTATTTGGAAGCATTCACTGTTTATTTCATATATAAGACATAAAGCATTTAATCATGTAACTGATCAATGTATCACCATAATTTATGATTCACTCAGTAACTTAATAATAAGCTTTTGAGGTTAAGTTCTAGATATAAACTGTTAAATAATTTAGTACTTATTTTTTCAACAGATGTGAATTATTAAAAAGAAAATGGCCCAACAGAGCACTGTACTTCCTTCTCTTGTCACTGAGGAAAGGCATAATATATGGAAAATATGCATCTAAGGTATACTTTTCGTTTTCACCAATCCCATGGGTGCTGCTAGTGGGTGTGATAGTTGTTATAAATAAAAGCTCAGGCTGTTACATTATCCAATAATATTTTTGTTCAAGGCAAGAGAAGTACTATTGTGTTGTCTCTTCTAGCTTTCCATTTATGGGACACTGTGGACCACTCAGTGACTCCAAGAGGTAGATATTTCATGGTAGTTCTATAGTAGGTTTGAACTTCTGTCAACAGTAAAATATAACTCTGGAGGCTTGAGGCTTAATGTCCCTGTTAACCCTTTTAAATCCAAAGTTGCAGCTGAGTGCTGTGGCTCACGGGAGTTTGAGACCAGCCTGGGCAACTTGATGAGGTCTTATCTCTACAATAAATAAAACAATTAGCCAGGCATGGTGTTGTGCACCTTTAGTTTCAGCTACTTGGAAGGCTGAGGCAGAAGGATCTCTTGAGCCCAGCAGGTCGATGCTGCGGTGGCTGTGAGTGTGCCACTGTATTCCAGCCTGGGCAACAGAGTGAGACACTGACTCAAAAAAAAAAAAAAAAGAAGTTGCAGATTAGGTGTTCATAGACCAATATTGGCTCAGGAAAGTACATTGCTTGGCCTGCATGATCTTAAATACTTTTAAAATGAATTGTTCACTTTTAAAAATCAGATGATTTTAACATACAAGTCTGGATTTGCTAGTTCTTCTTGAAATATCAGACAATCTGGAAAAATCGAACTGCAATCCCAGCTGGTCACTTATGGGTTGAGCAGAATTGTGGCTACCTTTAGCTGGGGAATGCCTTTGCCAAAGTCCCTACCACTCCCTATTGCATTATCCATAGTGTGCTTCACTCACGTATGTCACCTGCTAGGCATCTGAGTTTGTAATCACAGCTTCAGGGGAAAGGAGGAGGAAGAGAAAATGTCAGGAGACTTTGTTAGTGAACTTGATCTTGATAAGACAGTTAATGTTGCGGATGCACCTTGAAGTGCCAAATTCTGCCACCCTCTTGCTTGGAAGTCATGGAGCCTGCCATCAGCACTCAGTCTGTGGGTACAATTATTTAAAGATCTTGCCTGGCTCATGGAGAATACTATTTTAGGCACCAACCCTGCCTCAGACCCCTTTTAGCTTGTGGGGATAGTTTGTATGTTTCCTTCTCTGGGAAGTTTTGAATCTGGCTTTAACAATTATTTTTTTCCCAGTTAGCAACACTCATCCTGTGCCTCCCTTCCACAGGCGTGTTAGAACCATGCCCCGACACAGCCAGTCCCTGACCATGGCACCCTACTCATCGGTGAACCTGGTGGAGCAGCTGGAAGATAGGATCCTTTGCCATGAGAAGACCACTGCCGCCCTTGTGGAGCACGCCTTCCGGATTAAGGATGACATTGTTTGCAGTCTGCAGAAAATGCAGAACAAAGGAGGAGGCGACCGTTTGGCCAGGCTTTTCTTGGAGGAGCACATCAGAAACATAACTGCCATAGTGAAGCAACTTAATCGGGATATTGAGGTAAGATGTGTGAAAGTCAGATTGGCTGTGTCCCTTTCCACAGAGTTCTCCATGTCAGGAGGTCATCCAACTCCCATTTCCACCTCTCAGGCAATAGCACATTTGACCAAAGCTGTCTATCTTGTCTGTTCTTAATAATTGCCAAGGAGACAGCTTGCACAAATATTCTAATTAAATTTATTCCAGTATTTGATAGCAGTTACTGTCAGTGTTATTTATGTTTATACTAAATTTACCTTGCTGATTATTAAAGCATTTTGTTCTGTTTAGATTTCAGAGGAGAGAAAGAACTGGTCAAATAGTTTCACTGTAAAATCCTTCATATCTTTGAAGATACCTATTAAGTCAATTACTAGGTTGGCATTTGCTGTTTCAGATTAAATGTTTCTAGGTCATAATGATTATATGTAATACAGTTTATTATTTAAACAGCTTAGGTATTTATTTGAATTGCTTCTTATACTCCCCTTTCATTGCTCTATTTTTCTCTGAAATGAGTCCAATAAAAGGCCAATGTTGCCTATTTTTAGATTTTGTAAACAGGAATCACACAACTTAGTTCAGAAACTGAAGATCATTTAGGGTCTGGGCTTTCATCACTGCATAATGTTAATATCTTTCACATGTAAGTATTAAATATATTAATAATAGATATATGGCTAGATTAAGGAAAACCTTGTTTCCTGTCATGGGGATTGTATCTGAAGTATGCTTCCTGACATTAAGCCTCATTTCTTTCCTATTCTCATCGTCACATTTTAATTAATTAATTTATTTTATCACCTTTATTTAGATATAATTTAAACACCACAAAAATTCACCCATTGTAAGTGTACAATTAAATGGTTTTTAGTAAATTTATAGAATTGTGCAATCATCAACACAATTCAGTTTTAGGACATTGCCATGATCCCCTAAAATTCACAAAAGCCTGCTTACAACCAGTCCTTACTTCCCCAGCCCCAGGAAACCACTCACATACTTTCTATCTCTATAAATTTGTCTTTTCTGCACATTTTGTATAAATGGAGTCAGACAGTATGAGGTCTTTTGTACCTGGCTTCTTTCACTTAGCATAATGTTTTTGAGGTTCAGCCATGTTCTAGCATATATACGTTTCTTTTATGTCTAAGTCATATTCTATTGTTCGGATATACCACATTCTGTTTATTCATTCATTAATTGAGGACATTTGGATTGTTTCCAATTCTTAGCTATTATCAGTAAAGCTGTTGTGAATGCTTGTGACAAGTCTTTCATGTGAAGATATATTTTTATTTTGGGGGGGTAATTAACTAGGAGTGGAATTGCTAGGTCTTATAGTGATGATATGTTTAATTTTTTTATTTTTGTAAAACATAGACAAACAATTTTCAAATGTGACTGTACTATTTTACAATCCTACCAGCAATGAATGAGGGTTCTAGTTTCTCCATAGCCTCCATGGTTTTTAGTACACTTATAGAATTGTGCAATCATCCACACAATTCCATTCCAGGACATTACCATCATCCTCTAAAATTCAAAGAAGGCTGCTTGCAGTCATACAAGTACTTGGTATTATCTGTCTTTTTGAATACAGTCATTCTAGTGGATATATAGTGGTATCTCATTGTGGTTTCAATTTGAATTTCCCTAATACCTAATGTTACTGAGCAATTTTTCATATGCTTGCTTATTGGTCATTTGTATGTCTTCTTTGGTGCAATGTCTATTCAAGTTTCCATTTATTTTTTAAAAATTAAATTTTTTTATTGTGGTAAAAAAGTCACCACCTTAATCATTTTTAAAAAATCTTTTGTTGTGTTGGAGTATCACTCTGTTGATCAGGCTAGAGTGCAGTGGCATGCTCATGGCCACCGCAGCCTCAACCTGCTGGGCTCAGGTGATCCTTTTGCCTCAGCCTTCCAAGTAGCTGGAACTTCAGGCATGCACCTTCTCGCCTGGCTAATTTTTTTGATTTGTTGTAGAGAAAAGGTCTCACCAAGTTGCCCAGGTTGGTCTTGAACCCCTGGACTCAGGTAACCCTCTCGCCTCCACCTCCTGAAGTGCTGGGATTCAGGCTTGAGCCACTGCGCCTGGCCCCACCTTAACCATTTTTAAGTGCACAATCTGGTAACATTAAGTATATTCACACTGTTGTGCAACCATCACTATTATCTATTCCCAAAACTTTTTTGTCATCCCAAACAGAAACTCTGTTCCCCTGAAGCAATAACATCCCATTCCACTTTCTCCTCAGCCCTTGGTAACCTCTGTTCTAGTTTCTGTTCCTATGGGTTTGCCTATTCTAGTTACCTCATATAAGTGGAATCATATAATATTTGTCCTTTTGTTTCTGACTTATTTCACTTAGCATAATGTTTTCAAAGTTCATCCATATTGTAGCATGTATCAGAATACATTTTAAAATTGGTTTTTTTTCCTTCTTTTTTTTTTTTGAGTTGGAGTCTCACTCTTGTCCCCCAGCCTGGAGTACAGTAGCACGCTCACGGCCACTGCAACCTTCACCTGCTGGGCTCAGCCGATCCTTCCACCTCATCCTTCCAAGTAGCTGGAACTACAGACGCATGCCACCACACTCGTCTAGTTTTTGTGATTTATTGTAGAGATTCGGCTAGTTTTTGTGATTTATTGTAGAGACAAATTCTCACCAAGTTGCCCAGGCTGGTCTCGAATTGCTGGGCTCAGGAAATCCTCTCGTCTCGGCCTCCCAAAGTGCTGGGATTACAGTTTGAGCCACTGCATCTGGCCTATTTTTCTTATTATTGAAAACTTTTATAAGTTTTTATTTAGTCTGGATACAAGTTTTTTATCACATTTGCAAATATTTTCTCCCATTCCGTGGCTTACATTTTCATTTTTCAAATAGTGTATTTTGAAGTGCAAAAGCTTTTAATTGTAATGAAGTCCAATTTATCAATTTTTTTCTTTTATGGTTTATACGTTTAGTATTATATCTTAACAACTGTTTGCTTATCAACTCAAAATCATAAAGCTTTTCTCCTATGTTTGACTCAAGACTTCAGTTTATACACTTAGGTCTGTGATCCATTTTGAGTTAATTTTTGTAGATGATTTGAGGTAAGGGTAATTTTTAAAAAAATCTCAATATCCAAGGAAATTCTATTTTTTCCCATTTGTCCTTTTGTTGAAAATCAATTGACAATAAAATGTAAGGTTTTATTTCTTGATTTCACAAATCTGTATGGTTTCTTTTTTCTTTTTTAAAATTCCAATACCACATTGTAATGATTTTTGGTTTTAGAGTACATTTTTGAAATCAGGTAGTGTAAGTTCTCCATTCTTTGTTCTTTTTTCATAATTGTTTAGGTCCTTTACACTTTCATTTAAATTTAGAGTTAGTTTATTAGTTTGTACAAAAAAAGTCTGCTGTGACTTTGGCAGGGATTGCTTTGAATGTTAAGATCAGTTTGGGGAAAATTGCCATCTTAACAAAAGTATTTTTTGATGTTTCAAAAAATGAGCTCTTGGTTTTATTACTTTTGTGGGATTTTTGTCCTTTTTTTTATCTTTGATTTTTAAAAAATTGATAAATATTGGCTGGGCACAGTGGCTCACACCTGTAATCTCAGCACTTTGGGAAGCTGAGGTGAGAGGATTGCCTGAGCACGGCTTTGAGACCAGCATGGGCAACTTGATAAGACCTCATCTCTACAATAAATAAAAAAATTAGCCAGGCATGGTGGTCGTGCTTGTAATTCTAGCTACTTGGAAGACTGAGGTGGAAAGATTGCCTGAGCCCAGCACATGGAGGCTGCGGTGGCCATGAGTGTGCCACTGCACTCCAGCCTGGGCAACAGTGAGACTCCAACTAAAAAAAAAAAGTGGCAAATATTAGTTGTACATATTCATGGGGGTACATAGTGATGTTTCAATACATAGTAATCAGAACAAGGTAATTTTGTGTCCTTTAACAGACAAATCTCTCCCTATTTTCTTACCCTTCCCAGCATCTAGTATCCTCTGTTCTACTTTTTATTTCTATGAGATCAACTTTTTTTAGCTTTCACACATGAGTGAGAACATGCGGTGTTTAACTTTCTGTTCCTCGCTTATTTCACTTAACATAATATGCTCCATTTCCATCCATGGAATGCTGTGAATGACAGGATATCATTCTTTTTTATGGCTGATAGTATTTCCTTGTGTATATATACTACATTTTCTTTATCCATTCATCTGTTGTTGGGCATCTAAGTTGATTCCATATTTTGGCTATTGTGAATAGTGCTGCAATAACCATGAGGGTGCAGATGTCTCTTTGATATAGTGATTTCCTTTCCTTTGGCTAAATTCCCAGTAGTGGGATTGCTGGATCATACGGTAGTTCTACTTGCAGTTTTTTTAAGGAACCTCCATACTGTTCTCTATAGTGTCTGTACTAATTTACATTCCTACCAACAGTGTATAAGAGTTCCCTTTTCCCCACACCCTTGCCAGCATTTGTTATTTTTCATCTTTTTGATAATAGCCATCCTAACTGGGGTGAGGTGATGATATACCACTATGATTTTGATTTGCGTTTTTCTGATGATTAATGATGCTGAGCATTTTTAAAATATATTGATTGGCCATTTGTATGTCTTCTTTTGAGAAATGTCTGTTCAGATTATTTGCCCATTTTTTAATCGGATTGTTTGTATTTTTGTGTTGAGATGTTTGAGTTCCTTGTATATTCTGAATATTAATCACCTGTTGGATGAGCAAAGTGTGCACATATTTTCTCCCATACTGTAGGTTTTCTTTTCACTCTGTTGATTGTTACCTTTGCTGTGCAGAAGCATTTTAGTCTGATATAACCCTGTTTGTATATTTTTGCTTTTGCTCCTGTGCTTTTGAGGTCTTATTCATAAATTCTTTTCTCATTTTCAAGCTTCAGTTCTATGGGATAAAAAAATCCTTCCCCAGACTAATGTCCTGAAGCATTTCACCTATTTTTTTTTTTTTTTTGAGTTGGAGTCTCACTCTGTCGCCCAGACTGGAGTGCAGTGGCCGCTCCCAGCCACCGCAGCCTCGACCTGCTGGGCTCCAGCGATCCTTCCGCCTCAGCCTTCCAAGTAGCTGGAACTACAGG
>CAUYQG010009627.1:0-64734 GCA_963574415.1 Tarsius wallacei
CAGGCGCACGCTACCACGCACGGCTGATTTTTTGATTTATTGTAGAGATGAGGTCTCGCTTGCCCAGGCGGGTCTCGAACCCGCGGGCTCAGGCAATCCACTCACCTCAGCCTCCCAAAGGCGCGGGATTACAGGCTGAGCAACCGAGCCCGGCTGTACTTCGGCTTTTGATCAGGAGTTGGTTGCCAGTTCCAACTTCCATAAGAGTGTCTCCTGCATTTTCTAAGGTTCTTACAGTTTGAGTTTTTACATTTAGTTTTGTGTACTGCTGGTCTTTATCTCTGGGGCTATATGCCTTAGCCTCATCTTAATGAAAGAAAAGTTTCCACACAAAAAAAAAATTCTGAGAAGTAGCCTTTGAGCGGACACCAAAAATATTATTTCTCTACATTTGGAAATCAATTAATGTGTTAACATAAATCTTACTGATTAATACAGAATGATCTATGATCATTTCAACAAATAACGAAAATGACCTTTGATGCCATTGAATAGTCACTTCTGAATAAAAAGAAGAGAAACATGTAGAAATGCCATTGCATAAGGTTATTTCCTTGACATGATAAGGAATTTTTTAAACCAACTGCCAACATCATACTTAATGGCGAAGTACTGTACTCATCCGCATTAAAATCAGGAACAAGACAAAGACATCATTATTTTTTAACATTGTCTGGAAGTTCTTTCCAAAGCAATAAAGCATGAGACAGAAATAAGAGATATAACTATTGGATATGAGATGAAATTAGCATTATTTGCAGATGGTAGAATTGTATGCAAGGAAATTGAAAAGGGATAACCTCTTAAATTGAATTCAGAACAATGGTTTCATTCTATATAATTTTTTTAAAAAGATGCTTTACCGTACTTGAAATAGAGTACCTGAAATATGTTAAAAAATATTTCAATCAAACAACTGACAGCCAAAATTATACCATCCTGAAAACACATAAAACAACCAATCCTTTACATATATAAACAGGCAACCACCACCTTGGAATATTATTGTGTCAATCTATAGGAAAAAAATTATGAAATATTTATACTATGCAGGTTAGCCTAGCTTATGTTGTGGGGATAAAAAGTCTCCTCAAATAATCTTGGTTTATCTTTCATTTTTGTTATGTGTTCTCGATCAGCTGGAAAGTAACACTGGAACATATGGTGCTCATTTAGAGACCAGGTATTGATACAGTCTGCATTGGGACAGGTGAAAAGGAGGGTGGAAAATTGTTCAGCAGAAAGCTGCACCACTTCTGCTTACATTTCATTGACCAAAGCAAGGCATACGACATGCCTAGTTTCAAAAAGGTGAGGTAGTGAAATATGAAGTAAAATCTTACTAAAAAATAAGGTGGCTAATTGCAGCCCCCAATCTAAACATTAAGAATTCCGACTCCAGAAGCAGTACCTGGGTTCAACAGTCCTGCCTCTGACAAATTTTGCTGGATATCCTTGGGTTAGTCTCTTTACCTTGCTATATGTAATTCTCCTCATCTGAAAAGTCAAAGCAATAATAGTGCATTCCTTATTGGATTGTACTGAAGTTTTATGTCTTTATGAAAAATACTGAGCAACTATTTTGTGCCAAAAATAAACCATTCTGAGTGATTGCCCATATCAGTGAACAAAACAGATAAATAGTTCTGCCCTTGGGGAGCACATTCTCGAGAGTAAAAGAAAAAATAAATCATGGGAAAACTACATAAAGAATTCTGGGATAGTCTTGTAAGATATGGTAGAGACCTTGGCTTTACTGTGAGCAGATGGGAAGCCACAGGAGGTCTTTCCCATGGGAATGACATTATCTGTGGCCCTTATGAAAAAGATCCTTCTGGCTATTCTGTTGGGAAAGATGTTAGAGGAACCAGGGTCAAAGCATGTAGCAATACACATGGGAAAAGGTTTGGACCAATGTGGTAACAGCGTAATTGCTGGATGCATTCATCCAGCATTAAATATATCCAGAATATATATATATACACACACACACACATATACAAATATAATTCTGGACACATATTGAAAATATTGCTATTGATGAATTACGTGCAGAATATGAGAGAAAGGGAAGTCAACAAGGACTAAAGCTTTTTACACGGAGCCATTAGCTGAAATGGGGAAGGTGATGGAGAAGCCCCAGGCAGGGCATGTCAAGCTTGAAGTGCTTATTAGACATCTAAGAGGAGATGCTGAGTGGGAAGGCAACACATTTAACAGAGTCTAGGAAAAGAAAATGTGGGTATTCTCAGAGGCAGTGCATTTACAGCCTTGGAAGTCAGACCACCAGTGAGTTAGTAAGTGGGGACAGCTCAAATAGTAGTATATAACAAATAGTCAGTAAGCATTATTATTGTTATTATTCTGCTCCTTGAAGATATAATTGTTTAAAAATTCTTAGTTCTTTCTAAATTATCTTATAGTCCTGACACTTTATCAATAAAATATCTTTTTTCAAGGAAGGGAGTTGACAAACTAAAGGGTATTTGGAAAAGAAATCAAAAGCAACATCACTTTGGACACTTAAGCACAATTGTATCAGGGTGGCTGCTATAAACCCATCTGATATTACCCAGATCTGACTTTTTCCCTAAGTGTGGTTCAAGAGATAACAGTAAAATAAGAGGAGCACAAAACATCGCCGTCAAATGATTATATATCTATGTTTAAATCAATACCTATCTTTAAAACTGATAACATTAAAAATGAGTTGCAAACTAAGGTGGGAAAGAATAATTTATACAATCAATTCATTGTGCTGGGAAAGCTGGGAAAGCTGTGTATCCTAAATTATCAGATAGTAGCTTCATGCCTCAAATTCTCCACCAAACTGAATTTAAAATGGCTCACAGAGTTTTTGGAAAATGAAATAAAACACAACATTTTAAATGAATATCCATCTATTTTTGGCTAGAGAAGTATATTTTGAACATATAAGTAATGAAGAAATGAAATTTTGAAATATTTACTGATATAGAACTTTATATTATAAGCATTATCGCATAAAAAAATGGCAAACTTAAAATTTTTGGAGAGATATGACTAAAAGTAAATTATATGACTATAACAAGACTTGTTGCCAATCATAAAGATGACAGAAAACTGGGAGGAGAGAGGAATAAATAATTTATGTGCAATTAGAAACACATATGTCAACTCTAACATAAAATGTTAAAACTTCCTAACATATAGATGCAAATTTCAATAATAGTCAAGATTTTTAAAAATTATCGAATGATATTTAATATTAAAATATTAAATAGCATGGCAAATATTCTCTTATATTCCCAGAACAAGGTAACCTTCATATAACCTTTTAGAAAGCAATTTGGCAAAACAAATCTGCAAACCAAAAAGACACATATAATTTAACTAATGACATATTTTGGAATTCATCCTAAGAATGTATCAAAAATGTAAACAATAATTCTACATGAAAGAGTTTTTGATTCAGTGTTTTATTTATAACACTGCACACTGAAAAGCAATCTAAGTCTAAACAACAGGGAATTGCTTAAGTAGAGATCAATACAAACAATATTATACTATACAACTATTGAAAATGATATTTTTATGATACTTTAATGAAATGAAATGTTCTTTCTGTGATATGTGCAAGGAGCGTGTGAAAAATTTTGAATACAATATAATATTTCTATTCATAGTTTCATTTATATATAACATTTATCTATAATCTATAAATATTCATATATCATATGTTTGTAAAACAATATAGTCAATTCTGTGTGTTGATGTGATAATGTTTTTTACTCTATGTGTATGTAGTGTGTATTTTTAATTTGGTATATTGTGTATGTATTCATTATATTATAAAATAAATATAAAGAACATAATAAAATATATGCAAAGCATCTACATATTTAAAACTGTATATTTGTCTGTGTCTGTGTCTGTGTGCTCTTACACTGTATCAAGTACATAAATATTTGAAGTAGTTGAAAAAGACAGCTTTTAATTTGCTGAAAATTCATCACCAGGAGGATACTCTTTTAGTGGGTCTAGTCATTAACCATTGCCATTCCCATAATAATGTTCCAATTTTTTCTGTTTTAATCTACACACACTTACAGTTCTCTTGACTCCCATTTCACCTCACAGAGGTGGCTTAGTATTCCACTTCATTGATAAAGTCAGGATTGTATTAAATCAAGATCACTCCTTAAATATGAAAGTTAATGTCATTCAATTATGGGTATGTGCTATTTCCCTTCTATTTGGAATGTCAGATAAAATACAGAACTTCCAAGGCATTCTACATTCTTACTTGGTAAATATAGGGAGTCCTAGGGCTCCATCCTTTCTCTCCACTACCACATTTCATTTTTCCTCTTGTGAAGCTTTACAAGGTCTGACAATTAAGTTTGTGAATTCATCCTACAAAAAGTGCTACACACCTCATTGGTAAATATCACTACTGTCACCTTCAAATTGTTCTCCCTAGGAAACTATGCACTGATGCCAGTACCTAGTCCATCCATCAAAGCAATTTTGAAGCTCTTTTTCTGGAATGGCCATCAGAGTCATTGTCATATTACTTTTGATGTTATGAATGTCATCAAAATGTCTTCTTTTCAATATTTCCTTTATCTTCAGGTAAAGAAAAAAGTCATTGGAGGATAGATCATGTAAGTAGAGAGGCTATTCCAATACAGTTAATTGTTTACTGGCAGAAAACTTCCTCACAGTCAGTGCTGCGGAGGCTGGTGCATTGTCATGATGCAATAGCTCCTTTGGGGTCATTTTTGCCCACATCTTTCTCATGCCAAGATTTCAGTTAAGATTTTCCTAACTCTCTGTCAATGTTTATTTGGTCTGTTATGCTTCTCACAGTCAGCCAACGATTTTGATGCACAATTCGACAAATTTTTGTAATTTTTTTTTTCAATTCTGCTCTTCACTGGCCTGAACTCTCCTCATCAATGATGCTTTCTCTCCCCTCAAAAAAACATTTAAACCATTTGTATACTGCCATTTGCTTCATGGCATTATCCCCATAAACTTGGACCTTGTTTCAGTTCCACTCTTGCCAAGTTTAACAGGTAATTTAATGTTACTTCATTGCTCCAACTCAAACTCTGACATTCTTGTGATGGCACACAAAAACATGCAACAACAATAATGAACAGCACTCAGCAAGGCCCTACCACACATTGACACAAACACAGCTGTGAGACACTGATAGACTAAGACTATGAAACCTACTGAGTTGTTTGTACAGTGGTGCCAACTTAAGTGCACGGTAGCAAGTTCGCAAACTTAATTGTCAGTCCCCACACCCATGTTTCAAGACCCAATGAAAATATCATCCTTTTTTGAATTCTTCCTTCATTTATTCTGAGAGGTTACTACTTGTTGAATATGCCTTATTTAAACATTTGAATAACGTGTTGGTTGTTTATGTTTGTTTACCCAAAAGCACCATAAGTCTTGAATAAGAAAATCACATCCTATTCATCTTTGAGTTCCCGGAAAGCAATCAAGCATCTCCCTTCTGCATGTAGGTGCTTGGTAATTGCAAATTAGAGACAGTAGAATGTGCTGGATAAAAATCCTGATCTCTGACATCTGACTAGATTCTATGAATCACAGTTCTTAACTGGTTTTGTTTTTATGCCATGGTGCTTGATTTAGAAAATAATTCCTGTCTCCCTATTTACATTTTCAATAAAAGGCAGCCCGTATGTCTGCCTTACAGCTATGTTCGTGTTTATTTATTTATTTGTATAGAGAGAAAGGCTAGATGATATTAATAAGAGCTGGTAGCAAATTACAAAAGTCAATTAATAGGAAAACACCTCTTCTAGAGCCTCGATCACAGTCAAATACCACTTTTTAATGTTGAATTTCTGGATCGTCCACCCTCTTCAAAGGTCAGAACATTCATACCATTAGCAACGATAAGAACATAATGGAAGAATTTAATAAATGTGTTCTTTTGAATTTATTTGGCCATAAGAATTAAAATTGGCCACATTTCTTGACAAAGTATCTTAAATAATTAATATAAATCAATGCTTGCTTGAGCTAGTGTGCGTAACAAAGATTGCATTTAATTTCCTTAGAATTTAAATGCTAAAAGTTGTCTTTGAAAGACATCCAGCGTGCAATTCCTTGCTGAAGTACATATTTGGATTACTTTCAAGGTCATGAAGATATCACTAGCTGTCATGCCATCCATATTCAATCAACAAGCGTTAGGGTCAGTTTCGTGTGTGTGTGTATGTGTGTATGTGTATTTATTACTCAAAAGAGTAACATCTCAAATTCAGAGTTGAGTTGGGTGAAAAGAAAGTGCATGGAATATGTCCCTTTCCATCTATTTCTAGATTTGTTTGTTTGAGTCTAGACTTCCCATTTCATTTTTTTAAATGTTTATTTCTTTTTCTTTCCCCTCTCTAGGCATATTCATAATATTATAGATATAAGGCATGAAATGTAGAATTACAGAGATGAAAATCATTCCCATAGCAGCATTCCCAAGCATATTCTTTGGAAATTCATTGTGAAAAATAATTCTGTGTCCAACTGAGTTTACTAACTACAGTTTACACTATCCCCCTCCTGAAGAATCACAAGATTTAAATTAAAGACTGAGAAAATTTATAATCAAGAAACCAACTTAACTTTCATTAACTCAGAAATCCACAAAACTGATTAACATAATATTGTGTTACAGATCAGTTGTCTGACAACATTTAAGTTCTGCATTTTATTCCAAAATTATCTCTATTTGCAAATATTCTTTTAAAGAATATATATTCTTCTAGATATTTTCTAATTTTAATAAATTTAAGGATTTTACTTTTTTAAATTAGCTGAGCTAATTAGAGCTAGATTAGTCATGTTGGACAAACTAATTATCACTAAGTTAGTTGTGAAAATTATTCTCTCATGTCAGACGTGGCTTACAACTCTAAGTAAGTAACGCATATGTCTCCAACACTATAACAAACGCGGTTTTCTATAACAAGCATGTCGTGTGTATGGGCTGAATAGTGACATCCCCTTAAAATTCACATGTTGATTCCCAAATCTCCAACGTGATGGTACTTGAAGTTGGAGACTTTGAAGGCATTATGCTCATGTATAAGTTTGTAGTGTTTGTTTTTGGCGTGGTGACACCGTGCTGTTAGGAGTCTGTTTATTGTGCATCATTTGTGATTTGGAGTGACAATGTACTTGTGAATATGTCTTGCATTTTGCAGATTTGAAGACATTCCAAAACTATCCCACAGCATGGTGTAATTCTTATAAGCCCGTATTTGAATCATGGCACAGGGAAGGATGTTATGAGGATAAATTTTTGCCAAAGCCATCTTCTCAAATATAAATTTCTGTTGTTTCATACTCATTGCTGACTATTTGATGGAATCTTAAAGAATGATCCTGAAACTCTTATTCCAAAAAGTTATACATACTGGTATTCATGAATTTGCTATTTGTTAAGAACACAGGATTTATTTATTTCAAATGGCAAGATTAATTCTTTTTTGTAAGGTAGGAAATTAGCTTGATGTAAGAATGAAAAATGATTTCAATGTTATTTTTCAGTTCTAAGTTGTTATAATTTTTCCACTTTACAAAGATATTCTACATGGTATAAAAAATGTAATTATATTAATGTGAACATTCATACAATTTCTGATAACTTTAGTTTCCCTCTGTGAAAAATAAGAATTATATCTATTTCATAATGTTCTTGTCAATATTAAAGGAACCTGACTTATGTAGAGTAGTGAAAAAAATAAAAGAAATTATTAATATGCAATTACTGTTTAGCCAAGCAAAATAATTGCTCAGAACACTCTATTCCATGAGCATTCTCAGAGAACAAAAGATTTAGGCATACTATCATTATTCGCCCAGGAAACAACTGCCAACATATAACAATTCTCACGAAAAGTTTTAAAAATTTAATTTTAGTGCTGACTATGCAAGATGTCTGTACAGTTAAAAATACGTCTACTGACTGACCTTGTTGAAATAGGATACAGGTAATTTGTACTTCTCAACAAAGTGATTGGAATTTCTTTGGATCTGTGATTCTGCTGCTGCTTGTTGTCAGAGCCTTCTGTGACAAAAAAGTGATTCTCATCCTGTGAGTTTACATAAGCCTTTTCTTTTTAACAAACAAGCAAACAAACAAAAAACCCACTCAAAATACCACTGTTTCTTAGAAAAACACACCAAACACGTAACAACCATGCGTTACACTTTTACTGTGTGCCAAACACGGTGTCTTGTACTCGAATTCAGAGAAGAGCTGGACCTCTGCTTTCAAGGAGTTCACATCCTTGTGGTGAAGGGCAGAAAGCAAGCTACAGCAGGATGGATGAGGTCCACACAGGATGAGGGTGATGTGTAAAGGAGGAACTCAATTCATTACCAGGGAAGGCGATGCGTGAGCTGTGACTGGAAAGATGAGTAGGTGATGCCCAGACGATGGAGGAGAGAAAAGCATTCCAAGTAGAGGAAACAACATGACAGAAGACCTAGGGTTTGATGAGTGTTATGGTCAAAGAACTGCAAAAGAGTGATGTGCAGACAGAGCATTGGGGATATACGCTAGCGAGGAGGAAGATGAAGTTGGAGAAAATCGGCAGCTGCAGACGCGTTTGTGGGTCTTGTTGAACAGAAGTATGGACTTGATCCTGAAAATATGGGCTGCTCTCAAAGAGTTCAACTTTGATAAGCTTTGTAGCTTCTCAGGTAAAGGTAGAGTCACTCCAAGGTGAAAATTTTGCATCTTTTGAGAACAGTTATGAACACAAACAGTGTTACATGACACTGTGGTAGCACTAGGTTTTACATAACATCTCCAGCAATTTTTTTTTCCTCTTTTAATTTTCATTTAAAATTGTGGGGTAGAATTGAGATTCCAGAAGCAAAACCTCAATTTCTCAACCAACTCATCTTCAACAAAGCCTCCACCACCCACTACTGGGGAGAGGAGAGCCTATTCAGTAAATGATGCTGGGAAAACTGACTGACCATATGCAGAAGATTGAAACAGAACCCCTACCTATCCCCATACACAAAAATTAACTTTAAATGGATCACAGACCTAAATGTAAAACCTCTAACTATAAGAACCTTAGAAAATGCAGGAGACACTCTTATGGGAGAGCGAATTTTTGAGAACAAGAATAGTAACTAGGCTTTCCTGCCTTCTCAAAAAAAAACAAAAAACAAAAACAAAAACAAAACTCTTGCTTGGTGGCTTGCATATACTATGTATCTTCTAAGGACATGCTTTTATTTTACCTGGAATAGGGTTATGGTTTAATTTTATTCAAGGTAAGTCTTCTGTGCTGCTTTTTTGACACATGTGTGCACGCACATTACTCATCTTTGGTGGGAGCTATCTATCATTGTTGGGTGCCCACTATTCCATATACTCCCTCTATATGGTGTGCATGTGGACTAGAAATACACTTTATATGATCAATTTTCAGGTTAAAGAAGTATTATTAAGATAATTGTATGCATTTGGTAGATGAGAAAATAAATTTGGAGAAGCTAGGGAAGTTATCTGGAGTCACAAAGCAAATAAGAAGCTGGACGAAAACTGACCTCATTAATTTATGTTCTGCCTTCAAAGCCTGAAATTGACCCATTTATCATGGAGTGCCCTATACCCCTATTTCAATCAAGTGTTTATTGAGGACCCTTAAAATCACTCTGGAGATAGTATTGTATGAATGCCTTAATGTATTTTATATTTTTAATAAGTAACATTATCGTACGTATGAATTTCAACCAGCAAGGAAAAAAAAGAAATTAGAGACAGAAATTAAGAAAAATGGTCTCTTTTTCCATGCCATTATCACATAGTTTTACTCCTCAAAATAAGCATTATTAAGTCATGTTTTGTTGTGCATCATTTCAGAAGTTTTCTAGGTAGACAAAACATATCAAGAAGAGTCTTGTCAGAATATACATACGAGGTCTGACAATTAAGTTTGCGAATTTGCCACTGTGCGCTTATGTTGGTAAGCACTGTACAAACAACTTGGCAAGGTTTCATAACTTTGGTACAGCTGGGTTCGTGTCAATGTATGATGGTGTCTTGATGAGTGATGTTCATTCTTGTTGTTGGATGTTTTTGTGTGCCGTCACGAGAATGTTGGAACTTGATTGGAGCACCAAACAAACATTAAATGTCTTGTTAAACTTGGCAAGAGTGGAAGTGAAATCAGGGGCATGTTAGCCCAAGTTTATGGGATAATGCCATGAAAAAATGGCAGTGTACAAATAGATTAAATGTTTCTCTGAGAGGAGAGAAAGGATCACTGATGAAGAGAGATCAGGATTGCCAGTAGTGAGCAGAACTCACAAAAACATTGCAAAAATGTGTCAAATTGCACATCAAAATAAGTGGCTGATTGTGAGACGAACAGCAGACCAAATAAACATCGATAGAAAAACAGGAAAAGCTTAACTGAAAATCTTGTCATAACAAAGGTGTGTGCAAAAATGGTCCCGAAGGAGCTCTTGCAACACAGCAATGCACTAGCCCACACAGCACTGTCTGTGAGGTTTAGCCAGTAAAGAAATATCTATATTGGAACACCTTTCTTACTCACCTGATCTGCTCCCCAGTGACTTTATTTTTTACCCAAAGATGAAGGAAATATTGAAAGGAAGACATTTTGATGAATTCAGGACATCAAGGGTAATATGACAACTGCTCTAATGGCCATTCCAGAAAAAGAGTTCCAAAGTAGCTTTGACAGGTAGACTAGGTACTAGTGTCGATGCATAGCTTCCCAAAGAGAGTACTTCAAAGGTGACCGTGGTGATATTCAGCAATGAGGTATGTAGCACTCTTTCTAGGATGCATTCGTGAATTTAATTGTCAGACCGTGTATCAACCTAATTCTTGATTTGTCACATTACTGCATTGTGTGGATAAGTATTACTTTAACTGTTCTTTTATTGATGAACACTTTAATTTATCTCCAGTTTTCCACTATTACAAATACTGCCTTTCTTGAAAACTTTATGCAGCTTTTCATGTGTACTTATTTGGTCTATAGGATACAGTACTGGAAGTGGAAATTTTAAAATAAAAGACACAAATGTTTTAATTTTGAAATTTTTTTCTATATTTCTCTTCAAAATATCTACGACCAATTCTGCACGTTAGTATATTTTCCAGAAATAATTTGACATAATTAATCTTTTACACTTTTTGTTAGTCTGATGGTTAAAAAATATTACTTCTCTGACATTTAAATTGGCTTTTTCTTTGTTTCTGTAATAGATCAAAGAGCTGAGTACCACATTTTCTCACTCTGGACCCTGAGCATTTATCATAATACTACATGAAAGGGATTGGAAGCAGCGGTCCAGTGCCGGTGGTGGGGGACGTAAAACACCAATAAGGGTACCTGATCCCAAACCAGGCAAAGTGAGGATCCACAGAAGGCCCAAATTTCACCTGTACAATGACCACTTATGTACCTAACCCTGAGTTGTATCTCACATCTTTAAAATAAATAAATAAATAAATAAATAAATAAATAAATAAATAAATAAAATTGGCCTTTTCTGATCACTAATGAGGTTGACTATCTTTTCATATGATTTTAAGTACTACATAGATTTGCTAAATCTTTCAGTTATTAATGTGATTTTGTATTTACTTTAATCCCTCCCTTTCCTTTCCTAAGCCACAGGGAACCACTGATATTCTCATCTCTATAGTTTTGCTTTTTCCAGAATATAATATAGTTGAACCTATACAGTATCTAATGTTTTCAGATGAGTTTTTTTCCCTTAGTAAATACGCACTTAGTTTCCTTTATACATTTCAGTGGCTTGATACCCCTGTATTTTTCTTGATGAATAATATTCTATTTTAAGGACATTCCATAGTTGCTTATCTGTTCATCTATGGAAGAACATCTTGGTTACTTTCAGTTTTTGATGTTTACAAATAAAGGTGCAGTAAACATTTTCATGCATGACTTCTTTGAGTGGACATAAGTTTTTTACTCATGTGGGTAAATGCATGAGGTGCAATTGATGGATCCAATGTTCAGAGTATGTTTAATTTTGTAAGAAACTGTCAAACTGTCTTCCAAAGTACCTGTATTATCTTGCATTCCCATGTGCAATGAATTCATGTTTCTGGTACTCTACACCCTCACCAGCATTTGGTGTTGTGTTTTTTAACTTAGCCATTCTAATGGTGTGTAGTGGTATCTCACTGTTGTTTTAATTTGTGATTCCCTAATGACATATGGTATTGACTATCTTTTCTTATAATTATTTGCCATTTGTATTACTTCTTGGGGAGGTGTCTGTTTAGATATTTTGCCTATATTTGGGTTGTTTGTTTTCTTATTGCTGAGTTTGAAGTTATTTGTGCATTGTAGATGTAATGCTTTATAAATGTTTTCTAGGGCCTATTTCTTATTTTCTTAACTCTGTATTTTGCAGAATATTCACGTTTCATTTTAAAGAAGTCCAATGTATTCATTTAATTTTTTTTCTTTTATTGATTGCACTTTTGATGTTGTATATAAAAACTCATTCCCAAATCCGAGTCACTTAGATTTTTCTCCTATGTTATAGTCTAAAATTTTAAAGTGTTATGCTTTACATTTAGATCTATAATCCATTGTGACTTAGTTTTTCTGAAATGTGTGAGATCTGTATTTATATTCTTTTTTTTTTTAAAACATATGGATATAAAGTTGTCCCAGCATCATTTTTTGAAAAGACTATTCTTTCTTCTTCCAGTGTTTTGGCTTCTTTCCTGGAGATAAGTTTACTATATTTGTATGGATATATTTCTGAATTCGTTAAAAAAAATTTTTTTAATATATATTTTTTATTTTAATGTTGTGGATACAGTTAAGTGTTAGGCATACAAATATTTATTGTGCAGGTACCCTTGTTGATGAGGTGTGCCCCCTTTCTCTAGACAGATATTGACGACTGTTAATCACACCTCCCTTCCCCTTCCTGCCCCCCCCATGGTTTCCCGCCACTGTCAATCTTTTTCTTATAGTATTATGGTAGTTGTTCAAGGTCCACTTATGAGTGAGAACATGTGATGCTCAGATCTTTGTTTCTGTGAGAGATCACTCGGTATTATACACTCTAATTCCATTCAGGCTGCTGTGAAATTCATGATTTTGTTCTTTTTTATGGCTGTATAATATTCCCTTATGTATATGTACCACATTTTTAAAATCCAGTCCTCTTTTGATGGACAGCATGGTTAGTTCCATGATCTTGCTATTGTGAACAATGCTGTGATAAACATGCATGTGCAGGTATCTTTTTTAGAGAGTAATTTGAGTTCTTCAGGGTATATTCCCAGTAGAGGGATTGCGGGGTCATATGGAAGGTCGATTTTTAGAGCTTTTAGGAATTTGTCACACTGATTTCCATAGAGGTTACACTAGTTTACAATCCCACCAACAGTGTAGAAGTGTTCCCTTTTCACCACATCCTCTCCATCATCTGTTATTTTTTGTTACTGATAATGACCATTCTGACTGCAGATAGGTGATATCTCAATGTAGTTTTAATTTGCATCTCCTTGATGACTAGTGAGGTTGAACATTTCTTTATGTATCTGTTGGCCACTCATATGTCTTCTTTTGAGAAGTGTCTGTTCATATCTTTTGCCCGCTTTGTAATGGGGTTGTTTGTTTTTTTCTTTTCAGCACATTTGAGTTCCTTGTAGATCCTTGATGTAATTCTAAATTCTGTTCCATTGATCTGTCTGTCTATTCTTTTGCCAATATTAAACTGTCTTGGCTACCACAGTTTTGAAAGTCTTGAAGTCAGGTACCTTCAGCCCTTCAAGTTTTCCTTTTTTCCTTTAATATTGTGTTCTTTTTAAATTCTGGTTCTTTTGTCTTTGGGTATTAACTTAGAACTGCTTTCTTCATATCCACATAATAACCTGCTGGAATTTTCATTGGGATTGTGCTAATCTATAGATCAAATTAGAGAGAACAATAATCTTAATAATATTGAGTCTTATCCATAACTTGGAATATCTCTCCAGTTATTTAAATCTTTTAACATTTCTTTGTTTAAATTTTTGTAGCTTTTCTCCTATACATACTGTACATAATTTTTATATTTATTCCTTGGTGTTTCACTTTTTGGTGCTCATGAAGATTTTTTAAAATTTTGAATTTAAGTTGTTTATTGCTTATATATAGAAAAGCAGTTGAGTGTTTTATATTCATCTTCTATCCTACAAACTTATTATACTTTTGTATTAATTTCATGAGGTTTTTGTCTAGCGTCTTTGGGATTTTCTACATAATGATGGCATCTGTGAATAAAAGCAGTTTTATTGTATATCTTCAAATTCATTGATTATTTCATCATGTTTAGTCTATTGATGAACGCATCAAAGGTATTCTTTATTTCTTTTACAGTATTTTCAGTGGCTTTGATTTCTAGCATTTCTTTTTGATTATTCATTAAAGTTTCTATAGCTCTGCTTACATAACTCATTTATTCTTAAATGTTGCTCACTTTTTTCACTATAACACTTAGCATACCAATCATAGTTATTTTAAATTCACTGTCTGTTATCTTAAAATATTTTTATTTTTGTGTCTGGTTCTGATGCTTGCTTCATTTGTTCAGACTGTGCTTTTCGACTTTTTGTATGCTTTGCAACTTTTCATTGAAAGCTAGACATGATGTTCCACACAAAAGGAACTGACAGAGTAAATCGGCAAAGAGTAGAAGGCTTTATATTTATGGGGTTAGAAGTTAGGCTGTGTTTACTGTATTTTGTAACTGTAAATTTTAGAGGCTAAACTTTTCTTTAGCATCCTTATTTTTGTCTCCTCTATTGTCTTTGAATTTCCCTAGAAACTCATTCTTAAAAAAGATCTGAAGTCCTACAGCTCATTCAGCTGCAAACCCCCATTATTATACAGGAGTTCAGTTGTTGTAGTTGCAAGATATAGGAAGGAGGAAGAGAAACAATTTATAAATCTATGATAAGATTTCACTCAGTCATTTAGTGAGCCAGTGTCCTTGGGCTGTGACCATCACAAATGATTTTCAGACCTTTTTATCCTTTAGGTAAGACAGAAAATCTAAAAGGGATAGTAGTCAGATATTTCCCTTCTCCCAAGTCAAAATAGTTTCCCTTGAGAGAATAGAATTTGTTAAGGGAACAGAACTCTCTCTGAGAGTATTTTTAAATGATGACTTTGCCTCTTCTCCTGCCAGAAGCACAAGACTTTTTTTTCAATTCTTGCTCTGAATACCTGGCATAGCTCCTGGAGGTAAAACTTATAAAATTATAGGGTCTCCCTAAGCTTGGCCCTCAGCAGGTTTTATTTATCAAGCTAGTTCACATTCAGTCTAGCAATTACTCAATAATACTGTAAGATTTCCTACAATTTTCTGGCTCCAGAGATGACTTGTAATTGTCCTAGTAAGCTGTGATTTACCTGTTTCTTCAGCTTTTGGAATGATGGTTTGTCCTGTCATTTTTCTGATAGATCAGACAAGAGTTGAAGACTTTCAGTTTGTTCAACTGAACAGCTTTTGAGTTCTTTACAATACTGAATCCACAAAATGTAACTTGGGAATGAGAATTAGGATGCTGCCATTATACAAATAAAATTTTGTAGTGTTGTCTTTAGGCTGTGTATTAGATTATTTTCAAAGATGACCACAATAACTCTTCCCAGTAAGTAGGTCACTGTCCCAAAGATGGTTAACATGCTCTCAATTAAGCATAAGGAGACTGATGCAAGAAATGAAAAGAAATATTGGTATGATCATTGTTAGTGTGAACTAGAATTCAATAATTTGGTATCTGACTAAGCTTTTATGAGCATAGGACTTTCTGAGGAGGCATTTGAATTGGATGAAAGAGATTGTGACTACTAAAGATTTCAATATCCATTGAGTTCTCAGCCATCTTTAGATAGGAAGGAGGCTGAAAAAAAAAACTTCTTGATTTCAAAAGAGGTTAGATGCATTGTCCCCCTCAGGTACATTCAAGGAAGTTAATGAAAAAGATATACTCTTATGAGGATAATACCAACGTCCATGATGAATAATAAGTGAGGAGCCCTTATGACAAAGCAAATTCTCAGTCTTATCAAGAAACATTCTTAGCTCTTAAGCAGGAGGCTTTCAGAGTACTTACACAGGGGGAATGCAATAAAGATCAGTGATTGCTTTCTGTCTTTATTTCTTTTCTGTATCTAGTGTCATTGTGTCTCTTCTACCATTATATACTGGGAATGAAGGAGGGCTTTTCTTTTATATTTAGTACATATCATGTAGACAAGCTGTTAACCACTGAAATGGGGAATTGTGTGCTACTGAAATATATACTGGCAAATACAAGAAAGAGATTGATTGTCTTGATACAACCGAAGGATGCCACCTAAGAAGAAAACCAAGCAGAACCAATAAGATATGAGATGACAGAAGCCTGATGCAATGTTTTAACTATTGGAGCCAGTTGAAGTGGTAGGAATTAACCACTGCATTTCTCAGTTAGAATTTATTTTTCAAAATAAGACTCTGCTATGGACTTTTCTCACTCTTTATTTTTATATGGAATAGAAAAATTGAATTATAGCATGTCCACGCTACTATTTTAAACTAATCTTATGTATACCTCCCTAAGATTGATATTTAAAGTAAATTATATTTTACTTGTCTGAAGTTGAAATGGAAAAGAATGTAAGTGACATTTCATCCAGGCCTATTATTTAGCTGGTAGATACCAGTACAGCCTACTATATGTTTGCATCCATTGCTCATTCTGATTAGTTTGTAAGATAATCTAAATTATTTTCAGTAACAAAAACTCCAGAGTCATAAAAACACTTTTTTTCACATAGTCCAAGTCCATAGTCAATTCAAGTTGTTGCAGCCAAGGAAGTAATAGCAAGAAGGTTAGAAGTAAAGCATCAATTGCTACTAGTCATGTGGTATCTTAGTCCATTTATATTGACATAAGCAAATACCTGAGGCTGGGTAAATTCTAAAGAAAGGGGGTTTATTTGACTCATGGTTTTGCAGGCTGTACAAGAAGCATGGCGTCCGCATATATTTCTGGTGAGGGCCTTGGACAGCTTCCAAACACTGTGGAAGGGGAAGGAGACTCAGCATGCAGAAATCATATGGCAAAGGAAGAAGATAGAGAAAGAAGAGGAGGTGTCATGCTCTTTTAAACAACCAGTCCTCACGGGGACTAAGAACTGCCACCTATCCAGCCCCATCTCCAATGCTGGTGATCAAATTTCAACAGGAAACTTGGCAGGGCCAAACAAACACTATCCACACCAAAGCACATGACCTCACCTCACCACAGGATGGGTAGTGGGAAATAAGAGGGAGCACATGGAGAGCCCCACTATTTCTGCCACAGGTTATTACATTCTGAATGAGTAGTGCCATTTCTTCCTGATTTTTAAATACTTGAAATACTTCCCTTCCTTTTTTACTTACATATTAAGACATTCTTTGGAATATATACAAGTGATACAGAATGACAAAGGTGCCAAAAGTTTTTACACAAAAAGGTGAGCACCTACATGAGACCCCCCCAAGACGGTAGTATCTGAGACTGAAGGTTTAATTCATAGATTTGTTATTTTTATATATTTTATTCTTATACTTGTCATAGCCTGTGAATTAGTATGATAACAGGAGAGGGATGAAATTAAAGTTAATGCATAAATAATAAATTAGGCAAAAGATCATTTATTATTATATAAGCCTTGGCTAAATGAGCTCTTTTTATGCACTGTGAATGTCAACAGCCTGCTAAAAACACATGAGCCAGACTAGCTTTAATTGTTTCTGTGTTAGCTGAAGACACAGGTTACCATAGCTATTAAATAGAGGTAGAGAATCTTTTTAATGGCAGTGGTTCTCTATGGAAATCTAAGAAACAAAGTAGAAATGAAGAGTGTCGTATGCTTTTGAGATTTTAAAACAAAAATTATCTTTTTATGAGACAGTCACAAAATAATAAGGTCACCATTGCTTTTAGATATGTCTGTGGAATGGGATAAGAATTGATAGTTATTTGTTTATTTCTGGAATCTTTCCACATCAAATCTTTGGGAAACTTTAAGGAGTTCATTGACACTTTGGCCTGCTTTTGCCTTTACTTTCCAGTCTTTGTGTTCATTAGTCTTTTTCATGAGAACCTGTGACCAAAGTTCAAAGATGGTTTGTCTTGCTCAAAGAGCCTAGAGATGATTTATGTGGATAATAATAATAATGATAATAAGAACTGTGACTATTGTTTGTATACTCCATGCTGGGCACTTAGTCAACTCCTCTACATGAATTATCTTATTTAATCTTTCAAATGTTCTGTGAGTAGCTATTACTAATACTCCAAATTGATAGATGAGAACATTCGAATGTAGAGAGTAAAGCAATTTGCTAAATAGCATTCAGTGAGGGAATGGTGTAACTGGGATTTGTACACGAGTATTAAGGTATTACAGGCATGTGTAAGTGTAAGAAACATCACAAGATGCTTGAGAAATTCACAGTCATCCGATGGAGGGAAGATATTTTGACAAAAATGAAAGATGTTGTCTCTTCAAAGGATAAAAATTTATGATAAAAGATCTATCTTCTTTGCTATTAAAGTCCTGGTTTCACAAATAAAATTCAAGTGCACAACCGCAATTCAAAAAGTTTTTTGAAGCAAAGATGAGACTTGTCACAGCAGATATTATCCTCTTAAAAGACTAGGAAATTGAAGAAAAACAATTCAGATGACTTTTACAAAAATGTGTGTAGTTTTATCAGTTTTTTCAATTCTGGATGAATAGTAATTCAATTATGTTACTGTTTTTGCCTATCTCCTCTTAAATGTTCATTATAAACACACTCTGGTACCTGTCTTTAATGGAGGACATAAAGTGTATATCCTGAACCGTAACCTAAGACTTTTCTCAACAGATATTCTCTTTGTGATTCCATTAATCCCAGGAATGCTTAGAAATTCCCCAGAAATGAACACTGGAAAAACTTAGTATGGCAGTCCATTCTTGTTACATCTTCATTAAGTGTTAAATTAAGCTTAGTCTCAGTTATTACTCTACTCAAGTAATTCAATTCCTTCTTGCTTAGAATAGCCACCGCTGTAATGACTCTTGGTTGACCTTATATCTAGCAATTCTTTTCTGTTGCAACCAGAACAACCCCATGTTATTAATTTATAGATTACTTCTAGTCACTGCAGCCAAGGCTTAATTGCTCCATGACCTGTTTTCATGTACCATAAAGAACAATATTTTCTTGTTTTATTTGTGTTTTGTAATCTGCACTATTCAGACTCACATAGAAGGAATAAATATACTTAAATAGAACCCATTCTAAACAGAGTAAGCAGAAAGATACTTTTGGACCAAAGCTATCCAAAAAATCACCTTATAAAAGGCAGACGATATGCTCAATACAGACTGACCATCATGTGACCATTGCAGTAGTAAAATATTCCAAAACTTTGGCTCCCAATCTATTTCCCTACTTTGCACTGATGAATTTTTAAAGATCATATGTTATAAATTTAATACAGCAGAACACTCTCATGTATATAGTTATCAAATCCAGCAGCACAAAACATGTACTTATTTAATTAAGTTCTTAAAAGGCTACTTTATTCTTGTTCACTGGAGAAAGTCATAGTGTCTCAGGGATACCCACTGAAAGAATTTGGAGAGTTCTTATTTTTTTCTAGTTAATTGAATATTTGATACAGGAACCTAAAACTGTCATTTTGATCATGCCATATTTATTTCCATGGAAGACCTACAACCATTTCAAAAGGAGAGATTCAACTAGTAACATCGTGGCCTTTGACATCAAAATATGATCTGTTGATCCTAATTATGTCTGCCAATTTCAATGTATTTTCACTTTAAAGAATGAAGATCTGTGGTCCACAGTGAAAATCTTGTTATTTTAAATTTTACCAAAGCCTGGTGCTCACTACCTATGACTAGCAGTCTGATATACAGATTCAAGGGTGGCAATGGAGAGAAAATTGCACACGTCTTTGTCCACCTTACATTTTGAGGAAGGGGAGAACAGATGCTTTGCCTGTGTCTTTAAAGTACTCCTAAATTGTATCATAAGTCCTTAACCATCAACATTAAATATCTTCTAAAGACAGAATATTTTATTGGTAAAAGCAGGAGCTGAATAGTTTTGTATTCTCGAATCCAGTTCTTAATAGTTTGTACTCTTAGATGAGGTATTTAACTCATTTATCTTTTTGTAAGAGTGAGACTACTAAAACTATTGATGCAATAGGATTATTTATAATTAAAGGAGAAAATGCATATAAAAACTTAGAACAGAACCTTATATTATAATACTTTTTTTTTTTTTGAGTTGGAGTCTCACTCTGTCGCCCAGACTGGAGTGTAGTGGCTGCTCCGCCACCACAGCCTCAACCTGCTGGGCTCAAGCAATCCTTCCACCTCAGCCTTCCAAGTAGCTGGAATTACAGGTGTGCGCTACCATACCCGGCTAATTTTTTGATTTATTATAGAGATGAGGTCTCACCAAGTTGCCCAGGCGGGTCTCGAACCCGCGGGCCCAGGCAATCCACTCACCTCAGCCTCCCAAGGTGCGGGATTATAGGCTGAGCCACCAAGCCCGGCTTATAATACATTTTAGGTGCAATTTAGATGACACTGAACATTTTTTCATATGTTTGTTGGTCTACTTGTGTGTCTTCCTTTGAGAAGTGTCTGTTCATGTCCTTTGCACACTTTTTTTTCCCTGTCGATTCATTTGAGTTATCTCTAGATTCTGGATGTTAGGCCTTTGTCAGATGCATAGTTTGCAAATATTTTATCCTGTGGATTGTCTCTTTACTCTCTCAATGGTTTATTTTGCTGTGCAGAAGTTTTTAGCTTGATAAATTCCCATCTGTCAACTTTAGTTTTTGCTACCTTTGCTTTTGAGGACTTGGCCATGAATTCACTGCCTACTCCAATGTCCATGAATGTGTTCCCTACGTTTTATTCCAATATTTTTAAAGTTTAGGGTTTCAAGTTTAAGTCCTTGATCTATTTTGAGTCATGTTTTTATATATAGTGCTTATTTTTATATTTAGTAAATATACTAGATAATTGGTATCCATTTGTATATTTAGCACTCTGTGATAAATAGAGTTTCCATTCATTCTAAGAGAATTATCACAGAAACAAAAATCCGGATACTACATGTTCTCATTCATAAGTAGTTACTAAACACTGATACACATATGCACTTGAATGGCAAAAACCGACACTGGGCTCTGATAAAGGAGGAAGAGAAGGAATGGGGGTAAGGGATACACAACCACCCATTGGGTACCATGCTCACCACTGAGGTTGGGGGTGGCAGGGCTCATCAGAAGTCCAAACCTCACCTTCACGCAATATACCTATGTAACAAATCCTCACATGAACCCCACAATTCTAAAAGAGAATAAGGCGGGCTCGGTGGCTCAGCCTGTAATCCCATGCTTTGGGAGGCTGAGGTGAGTGGATTGCGTGAGCCCACGGGTTCGAGACCCGCCTGGGCAAGCGAGACCTCATCTCTACAATAAATCAAAAAATTAGCCGGTCGTGGTAGCGTGCGCCTGTAGTTCCAGCTACTTGGAATGCTGAGGTGGAAGGATCGCTGGAGCCCAGCAGGTCGAGGCTGCGGTGGCCGGGAGCGGTCACTGCACTCTAGTCTGGGTGACAGAGTGAGACTCCAATTCAAAAAAAAAATTAAATAAATAAAATAAAATAAAATAAAAGAGAATAAGATTATGCCTATGTAACAAACCTGCACATGTACCCCTTGAAACTAGAAATTTAAAAACTATTAAAAATGATTCATTGCCTGAGCCCTCGGGTTCGAGACCCGCCTGGGCAACTTGGCGTAGACCTCCTCTCTACAATAAGAAAAAAAAAAAATCAGCCGGTTGTGGTAGCGCGCACCTGTAGTTCCAGTTACTTGGAAGGCTGAGGCAGAAGGATCGCCGGAGCCCAGCAGGTCGAAAGAGTGAGACTCAAAAAAAATGAGTTGGCTCAAAAAAAAAAAAATGATTCATATGAAGTCGTTTAGTTGAACAGTCATCCTCAGAAACACCAATAAGGGAGTGGAGAAGACAGGGAAGGCAAAGGAGAGAATAGAATATGCTAAATCAAGTTATCCTGGTGGGATACTGGAGATCAATTCTGTCAAAAACTCTGGGACTCCCTATAGCACTTGCACCGCAGAGTTAACCTGCCTGAGGACTGAAGGTACTAGGATGCTGTATACCGATTACCATTTGTCACTGGTTGAAATCTGCTGCTGAAAACCTTTTTTTTTTTTGTCGTAGTTGGCCTTCTGTCAACTTAGGCAGCATGGGTTTGGTGTAGTAGAAAATTCTCGGGTGGTAGGAGGTCAGCTCTTACTTACCTTCGTGGTAAGGCCAGAGAAGGTATGGCCTTCCCATCGTTGTTTGTGAAAATCCTATTTATCCACAATGCTCACCTTCAATAATTTGTGTGATATCATTCTTAATTTCTCCTACTTAACATAAATCATGGTTTTAGCTCTATTCCCCAACATTTCTCTTAGCATTGTTTTAACAGATTGACCCATCTGATGAATTAAACTGCATGTGTCTGTTGTCCATGCTGTCATGTGAACATCATCACAGTCAGGGACTGTGAGACACAGAACTCTATTTCTCAAGTCACCTACCACAATCCCTGCATGAAATACTGAGTTTATTGATTTGGAAGAATTTGAGTAGCTATGGAGTCTAGTGATCAGTAACCCATTTTTTAGGACAAACAGACCTGTGTTCAAATCTCAGCTCTTTCACTTAATAACTGTATATCTTTGGTTTGCAATTTACCCCGTTAAGCATCAACTTTCTTTTATTTGTAAAATGGGAATGCTGGTACATATTGTAGAGCATTGTAATGATTAAAATGCCTAACTCATGTCATATTTTCTTGTTCTTATTTGGTCTGGTAGCAGAAACCCAATCAATGGGGAAAGTTCACAAAAGAAATCCTACACACAATCAAGAAGTGTGAGTATAGGTGAGGTTTACTGCTCTTTTCAACTCCAAAATTCTGCAAAATAATATATTGCATATTTTCTAGTCCTCAATCAGCTAAAAGTAAAATTAGTATAAATTATATTAAGTTAAATTAATAGTTTCAAAACAATTATTTTGGATCTAGCTTTATGAGCAATTGTGCAACCTTCTCCATTCAAAAATTCTCTTGACTACTTCAGGCATATATCCTTCCTGGAGTCTGAAAGTGAAGGACATTATCTGTTTTGTTCAGTACTGTATCCTTAGCATTTAGAATATTGCCTGGAATGTAATGTGTTCTATCCACCAGTACTTGCTGCTAAAGAAATGAATAGACGGGGGGCTGATGTTAGCCTGAACATGTGTGCATACACCTCTGTGTTCAGATGTCGAATACACAGTCGCAAGGGCATTTGAATATATTCTACTTAATTACTAAACTAAATACGCTACCAGAACTATTGCCCCTCCTACTAAAACTTAGAAGGATGCTGTGGAACTATAGAATAATCATTGAAAATGCTGTGAGAATAGTTCCATTCAAGCAGGAATTAGAGTCAGCACATTGCCAACAAGATGTGTTAGCCAAAGGTATGATAGCTTAGAGTCTGACATAGCAAATGCTCAATAAAATTGGATTTTGGTATAGAGTTGTAAGGTTAGACAGGATATATAAATTTTCTTTGGATTCTAGCATTCTATAATTCTAAGTGCAAAATGTGGTCATTAAAAATTCCTAAGTAGGGCAACCCCCTCGGATCCCCTCCCCCTGTGGGATTTTTTCTGCCCTCTCAATAAATCCTGCTTTAAAAAAAAAATTCCAAGTAGATTTTTTTGAGAATTTGATGAATGTAAGTAAATTCAAAAAACAAATTATTGATAATTTAGTGAAAATCTAGCAATTTGAGAGTTAAAGTGGTACCTTCTACAAGTTCAAAGGCGTGGTTTTAAAAAATGAGATTGAGGGTTGGCCATCTTTGGATGGTAGCCTACTTCTGGCATTTGTCAACTAAGTTGTTTTGGACAATGTAACCAACCAAAGAATCAATTTTATGAGACGTAAATTGTGAATAATGCCTACTTCACAGAGCTGTTATAAAGATTAAAAATTATAATGTGTGGTAATACTTCATACAACCTTTAAAACATAGAAATGCACGATAATTGGCAGAATGTTTTATTTTGCTTATAATCAGAGTCTAAGGCTAAAATACGATGCAAAAGATGTGCATTTGAACCATTAGGATGTTATCAAGGGATATTTGCTGTGCATCTTTTGATCTAAAAGATGAAATAAAGTGGATTTCTACAGCTTCTATTCCACAAAATTAATTTGAGTCTAGCAAATCAGAAAGCAGATTGTTTTAATTAGGGCAAAGTATTTAGAACAGTGCCTGGCTCATAAAAAGAAACTTCTGTTTGCTATCATCATCATTAAAAAAGCCTTGTTTTATGTTTGACCTCTCAAACACAGATTTTCTTAATGTAATTTAATTTGTGATTAATCCTTTTATTTTGAAAAGATGTTTAGTATTCCTTTCAAATATGCATGCTAACTTATTAATACCAAAAATAAATAAATTAGTAAATGTATAAGGAAGAAAATTTTTAAAAATCTGCAATGTCAGATACATTCCCTCCTACTATGCTAGAATTTTGCTCTAGTTTCCTTCATGTATTAATTCACTTGCTTATATTAAGTGACCTTTTATTTTAAAAAGGAATATTTGCACAGATTTGCCTTCATTTTTAATGACTTTTATTCCATAAAAATGTTAAATATTATTGAATTTTTTTTAAAACTCTGTTTTTTAAAAAGGCCTGCCGAGTATTCCACACTTATTTAGTCATTACTCTACCTTTGGAGCAATAAGTTGTTTCCAATTGTTTGTTACAAAAAATTGACTGTAGTTGTAGTATCCTTGGACATAAATCATTGCTGCATATCTGATTATGTCTTCAGGGTAAATTCTATAAAATATAATTACTAGAGCAATGAATATGAATGTTTTCAAATCTGTTGTTTCACCTTATTAAGTTTCTCTCTTGAAAGGTTATTAAATTTTTCTCTAGAACCCAAGTGGTTGCCCATTTCAATTAAAGTGAAAACTAAAATTCTTATAAGGTCTACATATGTGACCCACTATTAAAGCTCTGAACTCTCTTCCACTGTTTTTCCCCCTGTTTATTCCATGGAACACATATTTGGCATTGTGGCCGCTTTTTTTTTTCTCAAGTTAGGGTTTCATTCTTTCACCCAGGTCGTAGTGTCATGGCACGATCACGGCTCACCACAGCCTTGAACTCTTGGGCTCAGGCAATCCTTCTGACTAGAATTAAGAAAAGCGAACATTATGCATCAGTAATTAAAAATACAGTCTGCTCTCGAACAATTCGCGTTTGAATTGAGCAGGTCCACTCCTATCTCTGCCATCCCGAAGACCACAAAACCAACCCATCTTCTTCCTCCTTCCCCTCGGCCTTCTCAATGTGACGACAATGAAGATGAAGACCTTTATGATTATTCACTTCCATCTAATGATTGACAAATACAATTGATAAACAACAGAGGGGTTAGGGGTGCAAACACATGTCAAAAATCTACACAGAGTGTTTGATTCTTAAGAAACTTAACTACTAACAGTCTATTGCTGACCGGAGCCTTACAAATAACATAAACACATATTTTGTTATATGTATTGCATACTGTATTCTTGCAATAAAGTAAACTAAATAAAAGAAAATGACATTCATAAAATAAAAAGTAAGAAAATATGTTTACTATTAACTAAGTGGAAGAGGGTCATCACAGATGTCTTTGTTCTCATCATCTTCACATTGAGTAGGCTGAAGAGGAGGAAGAGGAGAGGCTGATCTGGCTGTCTCAGGGGTGGCAGAAGTGAAAGAGATGGAGAAGATAGAAAGGGAAGCAGGAGAGGCAAACACACTTGGTGTAACTTTTAGAACACAAACAAACACAAAATTAACATATAAGTGGACCCACGCAGTTCAAACCCAGTACTCAAGGGTCAACGGTATATGTTCTCTATCTTATGGTTTTCTTCATAACATTTTCTTTTCTCTAGCTTGCTTTATTGTTAGAAAGCAGTATAAAAATGCATATATCTTACAAAATATGTCTTAATCAACTGTTTATGTTCTTGGTAAAACTTGCAGTCAGCAACAGGCTATTAATAGCTAAGTTAAGGAGGAGTTAAAAGTTATATGCAGATTTTCAACGGCATGGGGGAGTCAGCATCCCTAACCCCTGTACTGTTCGGGGTCCACTGAAATACTTAATTTCCCTCTTGCCAGAAAACCTGAAGAAAGCTAAAGTTTCAAGACCATACCTCACCCGTGAGTTTTTCTGTCACAAACTGTTACTAGCCTGAATTCAAACTCCAGGATAAGGGTGCCAGACTCTACCCATTGATATATTTCTTTATTACATTACTAGAAACAGAATAAACAAATCCATTAAGGGAGTAAAGTCATAACTATCAGACTTTTAGTGGAAATCTTGATTTCTGAAATATAAAATTCAATGCAAAGATGTTTTCTCTCTTTCCCCAAATTGTATTTTCCTTTGGAACAAAATTGTGTTTTAGCTTCAACCACTGGTGGTGATTTTCATTTCATATTTCAAACCCATAATTACTGAAAACTTTTCTTTTATTCTGTTTTTATGATTGCATGTCTTAGTATGCAAACTGATTTTTAGTTGTTATTTCCTAGAATATAGTCTGCTAGTCAGATGCTATCTTTAACTAAAAGGACTATATAGAATTTTATTTCTGCTTTTTCAATGATCAATTCTCATACTCCTGTATTATTTCAATTTTTTTTAAAATCTTGGCATCATATTTTCAAAACTTTTATTTGTGCACCTCATACTGTTTTTTTCCTAAATTTCACCCCATATTCATTCTCTTCTTCCTTCATAATGGTCAAGTTTTCTTAGTAATCTTCTAAAACTATTCATTGGTACAATAAATTATGGCAGAGGAATATTAGTACTTTTTTCTGGTGGGGAGGCAACTGGCAGAAACTCAAATGGAAAGGACCCTGTGGGTATGCCTCCTTATAACATTTACTTGGTCAGTGCACCCATACATTATCTACTGATAGCTGTGAGTTTTGACTGATGTCTCACAGTTCCTGTTTCTCCAGAGTATTGCCCTTGAAAATGACTACGTGGGAGGGGTATGTCTCTAGACTTCTCACCTGTGGTCAGGGTAGAGAAGCCTGTATTTACTGACTAACACTGGTAAAGAAGATGCTAAACACTTGGCTCAAGGTGGATGCTAAATTCAAATACATATATGCACATATTTATAAGTGTATATACTATAAATATACATATATGTTTTCTAGGTACACAATCATGTTTTTATGAATGATGACAACTTTATGCCTCCCTGAAAATGTACCATAAAATGTATATATTTGTTCATTGTTCTGTTTTATTGCTCTAGCCAGGAAGATTTCCACTAAAATACTGTATAAAAGCAATGATTTCAGACTTCCTGTCTAATTTTTTATCTTTGGATAAAAGCTTTTGATATTTTGCTATTATATTTCATAATTGCTCGAAATTTAAAGTTAATTCTCACTGATTAACAAATGTTTATATGATTTCTAGTTTTCTAATTGTTTTTAGTATACATTATACTTTTTAAATTATACTTTTGAATTTTTTATCAATTGCTTATTGAATTAATTAACATGAAGTTTGTCTACTTTATTCTATCTACTAATGTGGTTGTCTATATTGATTTGTTTCTAAATAATAAACCAACCCTACTTCTCTGGAAAATTCTATTTAGTTGTGATATGTAATTTCACAAACAACGTTCTGCTCTATTCAATTTTTTAATAATGTTTCCAGAATTTTTATATTTAGATTTTTGAGATAGTTGGGTCTGAAATTTTTTATTGTTTATCCAATCTAAGACTTTTATCTCTCAAAAAATGTATTGGTATATGTTCCACATAATTTTCTGGAATTTTGTGTAATATTGGTGTAATTTCTTTTTTATTATTTGGAAGAATTTGCAGATGAAGATATCTAATCCAGGAGTTTTCTTTGTAGAAAGGCTATAAATTGTGATTATATTTTAATGGACATAGAGCTATTTATGTTTTCTATTTCTTTTGTGTCAGTTTTGATAATTTTTATTTTCTAAGAATTTTTCTATTTTAATTTTCAAATTTTTGGTACAAAGCAGTTCATTACAATCTCTTATTACTTTGCTATAAACTCATCCTTTAATTGTTCCATTGGTAGCTGCCTTAGACATTATAAAATGCTAACATTATAAATGCTAGCATAACACACAACAAGATCTACTTTAGATTAGTATTTTTTTCAATTCCTGGACATGAAAATCTGTAATCTTTGTGTCATTGTTATTATATATTTATCCATATTTATTTTGCCTCTCATATCACTGTTTTTCTTTTAAACATTGTGTGTGCATGTGTGTGTGTGTGTGTGTGTGTGTGTTTGTGTTTTGCTTATATATCTCCTTTTACCAGCACTCTTCACTTGTTGTTAAACTACCATGTTTCCATGTGGGAGCAGTTTTCATCTATCTGAAGCGTCCTTTAATATTTTCATTATGATACATTTGTTGGTAACAAACGTGCTCAGTTTTTGTTGATTTTCTTGTGCAGGGGGTGGGGAAAATGTCCATTTCGCTTTCATTTTCAAAAATATTTCCACCAGATATGTAATATTAGAATGGCATTTATTAGTACTGTAAAAATGCCATTCTCTTTCTTGCTGATTTCCACAGGTTATAGTGAAAATTTATCCTTGAGTTTTGTCGTTTGAAGATGATGAATATTCTATCTATGGCTGATTTTTTTTCACTGGTTTTCATCAATTTTACACTGATGTGCCTATGTATGGTTATTCATTGAGTTGTTTTCTACTATGGGTTAACAAAGCTTCTTGAATTTCTAGGCTGAAATCTCATTAGTTTTGTTTTTTGTTTTTTTGAGTTAGAGTCTCACTCTGCTGTGCAGACTGGAGTGCAGTGGCACGAATAGGGCCATCGAAGCTTGACATGTAGGGCTCAGGTGATCCTTCTGCCTCAGTCTTCAAAGTAGCTGGACTACAGGTGTGCTCCACCACGCCTAACTAATTTTTTGATTTATTGTAGAGAGTAGATCTTGCCATGTTGCCCAGCCTTGTATCAAATCTCTGGACTCAGGCAATCCTCTCCTTTCTGCCTCCCAAAGTTCTGGGATTACAGGCATGAACCACGGCACCCAACTTGAAATCTCATTAGTTTTAAAAAGTTTTTTTTATTATTATCTTCTTGATATTACTTTGTACCCATTTACCACATATTACTTCCTGATTGAGGCTCAAATTACTATGTTAAAACATTTTACTGGACCCTACACAATTCTGATTTTATTTTCTCTAACCTTTTGCATTTTTTGCATGTTTCAAGCTGAATTTTTTTAATCAAAACTTCCAGTTCACTAATTATCTGTTCTACACTGTTTAATGTGCTGAATCTATTAAATTCTTAATTTCAGTTCTGTTTTTCAGTTTTATTGTTTCTAGATTTATTTTTAATATATTAGCCTTCTGTGATCAAAATAGTTACCTTGTTTATCTATTTTCTCAAACATAATAATCAGTTATTTTTAACTCTCTAGATAACTCAAGTACTTGGATTCCTATAAGTCTTTATAATTTGTATTTGTTTAGTTGTTTGGTAATTTAGAACTACTTTTATTATTCTTGTCAAATTTTTACTGTATTTTGAAAATTTACATGAAAAATTGCTGAGCGTCCACATGATATAAAAGACTATTTTTCTTCTGGCAGCACTTAGATGATGGGCAGCAGCATCTTAACTGGTCTGTTACCAATTTACCATCACTTCTAAGTCCTACACTTTCCTGGATTCATAACTGAAAGGGTTTTGGTCTTTACCAGGACCTTTCCTTCTGGATGGGCTCTCAACTCTAATTTTTGTGCCTCTAGCACAATTAAACTGTGAAAATATTTGCTTGTCTATTAACCATTGAGCAACTATTTTCCATGTTGTGTTCTCAGTACCTTGCCCTGCCAATGTTCAACTTAGGAACCAGAAAATGCCTCAAAAGGAGATGGCAACAAAATTCACACATTCCTTTTTTTGTGATTTTCTTTTCACTTCAGTTTAGTTCCTCAAGCTGTAAATGCCTTGGCAGCCTTAAATTCAATTTTTAGTTTCACGTGTTCAGTGAAACTGCTGCAATATCTGGATCATTGCTTTCTGTTCAGCCTCTATACATCACTGTTAAAAACAAATTCCCTGAGGAGAAAATTTTGGCATAAATACATAGCTCCTCTCAATGTGTTTCCATTATCTCTGACTATATCTGGCATGGGGATTCCTCAAGTCCTAGCTGCTGTCTGCTCTCTAATATATTCAAACATATGCTTCTTGTTCTCAAATTTTATCCAGCATTGATTGTTGTTCTGTTTTTTGTTTTGTTTTGTTTTTTGAGTTGGAGTCTCACTCCATTGTCACTCAGGCTGGAGTGCAGTGGCACGCTCACGGCCACTCCAGCGTCAACCTGCTGGGATCTGTCCTTTCACCTCAGTCTTCCAAGTAGCCGGAACTACAAGCACACGCTACCACTCCTGGCTAATTTTTTATGAATTGTAGAGACAACGTCTCGCAAGTTGCCTGGGCTGGTCTTGAACCCGTGGGCTCAGACAATCCACTCGTCTCGGCCTCTCAAAGTGCTGGGATGACAGGCTGAGCCACCCAGCCTGGCCGATAGTTGTTCTTAAGAGGAAGAGAACTTAAACTTGCCTCACTATACTGGAATAGAAATATTCAAGACACTATTTTGTATTTAAAACTCAACTCTTCTAAAATAATGCATATAGTTAGTTATGAGGATGAAAGTCAAACTTGTGATTTGAATTTGTTCATTGATTTGGTAAATTATATACACACACACATATACTTCATTTCTTAATTTATCAATATTATATATTATATAGTACATAAATCATATATTATATATAATTGTATATAATATGTACATAAATTACATATATATACACACATAAATTGAGCTATTGACAGCAAGAGTATCCTTTTTTCGTATGATTTGGTAGCGAAGAAAATTTGTTATAAACAAATAAAACAATCAATTGTTGAATCAAGAAAAAGGTTTAGAGAGTGCGTTGGGTTTATTAAACATACATATAGCACAGTCTTCTTCATTCTAAACTTCCAGCTATAATTTTTTTTTAATTTCTTATTTTTTATTTATTTTTTAAAAATTTATTAATTTTAAAATTGTGGGGTGCAATTCTGGGTTAGATATACAAATATTCATTGTGCAGTTACCCTTATTGATGAGGTATGCCCCCTCTTCTGCAGGAAGTTTCCCACTATTGCCAATCCCACTTCCCTGCCTCCCCCCACACCTCCACAGTTTTCTGCCACTGTCAATCCTTTTCTTACCGTATTATGATAGTGTTTCAAGGTCCACTTAATGAGTAAGAACATGTGATACTCAGTTCTTTGTTTCTGTGAAAGATCACTCAGTATTATAGACTCTAAGTCCATCCAGGTTGCTGTGAAGTTAATGATTTTTTTCTTCTTTATGGCTGCATAATATTCTAGTGTGTGTATATACCACATTTTTAAATCCAGTCCTTTTTGAGGGGCAGCACTGTTGGTTCCATGTTCCTGCTATTGTGAACAATGCTGCAAGAGAGCAGGGAGACAGCCCACAAATTTTCCAATTCTATGTCTGACAAAGGCCTAACATCTAGGATCTACAAGGAACTCAAATGTGCTGAAAAGAAAAAAATAAACAGCCCCATTACACAGTGAACAAAAGATATGAATAGACAGTTCTCAAAAGAAGACATACGAGCAGCCAACAGATACACGAAAAAATGTTCAGCCTCACTAGTCATCAAAGAAATGCAAATTAAAACTACACTGAGATACCACTTAACTCCAGTCAGAATGGCCATCATCAATAACGCAAAAAGTAACAGATGCTGGAGAGGATGCAGCAAAAAGGGAACACTTTTACACTGTTGGTGGGAGTATAAACTAGTACAGCCTCTGTGGAAAACTGTGTGGTGATTCCTAAAAGTTCTGAAAATCGGCCTTCCATATGACCCTGCAATCCCCCTACTGGGAATATACCCAGAAGAACTCAAATCACTCTATTAAAAAAATACCTGCACAAGTATGTTTATCGCAGCATCATTCACAATCTAATTCTTGATGAAGAAAAATTCATGTCTGCATGGGGACAAAGAGAACCTCCAAGAGCTCTACTACTACAAGGCCCCAATAAGATTTGATGTAAATGTTTAATATTTTCCCTAACAGAATTGTCAAAAAAAATCAAAACATTTTTGCTATAATTTCTTTTGCTTAAGTGTAAATTTCATTTATCAGAATCTCACTCCCAGAATATTTGTGACTTGAACACTTCTTTTCTTCAATAATAAATAATTTTTATCAAAAGTAAAAAATATCAAGTGAGTCTACACACCTGTTAAACCAGTATGTCATCAACATTACATGAAGTTTTTCTTAATAGGACTTCTTTTATTCTGTTGCTTTATAAGCAATCCATTCCATCAAAATCAAGTCAGAATTCTTCATAAGTAATATTTGCAGTAAGATAAAATAAAAAGGAAATCCTTTCTACTTGTTAAATTGTATACAATCATTTATTAACGTCTTTTTATGTGCCAGATTTAATGATTGCTATTTTGAACAACATAAAAGTGAATTTTCCCCAGAAGAGTAGTTCAATTTAATTATGGAGGAAAAAGAAAAGGAAACAATGAGTGAACTATATACGGCTATTCACATCAAGATTTATAAAGTAGATAAGCTAGAAAAAAATGATAGCAACTCTTTTGCATTTCATTCTATTTAATGCACTATGGAAGTTTAGGAAAAATAAATATTGGGATGAAATAGAAAATGTCATGAAATCTATGTCTAGTTCAGATAGGATTTAAAAATTTGGACAAAGAGGAAGAAGATTCAATTCTCATATTTTCAGTATCCTCTCTATCAGAAAGAGTATCTAGTGTTGGGTGGAGAGTTAAATAGACTCCAATTAGCTGTAGAAGGATGGAAGGGTACAGGTAATATCTGATGTGCTATCTACCAATGTATCAATATTTAAAAATTGAAGTATTCTATAGCCAGTTGGAACATTTACAAGGCATTCCACTTTAATTGAAAGTACCAAATGGAGTTTCACTATATGTATAATCTTTTGGAGAAATACCAAGAAAATAAACCTGAATACTAAAGATCTCATAGGCGTTTTTCTTTGTCTTTCTGGAAATAAAATGGGACAAACAAAAAGTATAAAACAAGTAGGGATCTGATTAGACAAAGATGGAAGATACTGGCCAAAATTTCTATCAACAATAGTTGTTGAACAAATGTATTTTGATTTATCATCAAATATGTAATAAAATTTTTATGTGCATCTTATGAGTAAATCAATACCTTCATTTAATAAACTAAATTTTAGTTTATTTGCAATTATATCATTTGAGTTACACAAATCATAGTTTCATAGAATACTCCAGCTTGATAGAACATTAAAGATCATCATGCCAAGTCTGCCTTAGGGGAAAAAAGACCAATGATCCTGTAGCCATGTCTATCATCATCACGGGAGAGAAAAATTTAGTCATGTACATATGTGTCTGCTCCACTAATCCAATCCACCAGGACTTCCCTTTATACACATAGAAATCTGAGAACCAAGAAGCAAGTCAATGTAAACAGCTCAATAATTGTATCGTTTCTGAAGGAGCCCAAACTAAAACCCATTTCTTTTCCCATTGCAAAATATTTCCTTTATAATCACTTTGGTCTTCATTCCCTCACATTTATTTTTAGTTAACTTTTACTATGAATGAGAAAAAAAAATTCTGTGAAATGTAAATTAATGCTTGGGAACTTGATAATGTTATATACAGTAGTTCTAATTCATTCAAAGCTTATTTTCAAGTCTGATGTAATTTTAGCCATGCTACAAATAGTACAACAAGTTTACATCTTTATTGACAATATTGTTCACAAAATGGTATTGGGAAGGAGTGTAAATGCTCATTACTCGCATTATATTTTTGAGATATAATTAAAGTAGCTAAAATAGCAATATAATACTTCTAATATCAAATTATCTCATTGAGTATATCTTCGCTGGAAGTCTCCTTTGATGATTTAAATCAATTGAAATGGATTTATTGAATGGATTTCAATCCAGTTATTTTTCCGTAAGATGTTCTCCCAGAATAATTGCCTCGTCTTCCTATCTAGAGTCTCTCCTATAAAACACAAGGTCCCACCCATCAGTAATATATTTGAGTGACCCCTTTCTGTTTTGTTTTGGTTTTTTTAGTTGGAGTCTCACTCCGTCGCCCAAGCTGGAGTGCAGTGGCAAGCTCACAGCCACCACATCCTCGACCTGCTGGGCTCAGGCGATCCTTCCGCCTCAGCCTTCCAAGTAGTTGGAGCTACTGGCACATGCTACCACGCCTGGCTAATTTATTAATTTTTTAAAATTTATTGTAAAGATAAGCTCTCACCAAGTTGTCCAAGCTGTTTTTGAACCTGTGGGCTCAGGCAATTCTCTCACCTCGACCTCCCAAAGTGCTGGAATTACAAGCTTGAGCCATATTGCCTGAACTGTTTTTTGTTTGTTAAGGTGATTGATATGTTCATTAACTTAATTATAGTCATCATTTCACAACATATAGGCATATCAAATTATTACATGATACACAATAAATATTTGACCATACAATTTTTATTTCTGTATAAAAATCAAATGTTAAACACACATATATGTGTGTGTATGTATATGTGCATATATATAAAACCCAATCATACTAAACAAAAGAAAATTATAAAAGAAGGTCTGGTTAGTTTTTGACTGGGAGTGACTCCTTTCTATATAAACTAGGGGTTAAGGTAGAGTCCCTGTTCATCCAGGACTAAAGGTCATTTTGAGTTTATCAATAGTGCTATTTTTTTTTCTTATGAAGATAGTAATTTGCCTTAAGGTCCACATTCATTTACTACTAAGCTTTACAAATAAAAAAATTTTGAGTATATTTAAATTCTATTTTGGATGCTCCACATTTGGTACAGTGACTGAAATACACCAGGCATTTAATTATCTATTATATGCAGTCATGCATCACGTAACGATGGGATATGTTGTGAGAAACGCGATGCGAGGTAAGGTCATCATTTTGTGCACATCATACAGTGTACTTATGCAAGCTTAGGCAGTGTAGCCTATTATACATCTAGGCTATACTGCTGCTTCTGGCCTACAAACCTGGACAGCATGTGGCTGTACTGAAAAACACAGGAGATTGTAATGCAATGGCGAGAGTTTGTATTACCTATGTAACCATAGAACAGGTATGGTCAAAACATGGTATAAGAGATAAAAATTGGTAGGCATGTATAGACACCACTCACCGTGGATGGAGCGTGCAGGTCTAGAAGTTACTCTGGATGAGGCCGTGAGTGAGTCATGAATGAATGACAGCCTAGATCATGACTACACCCCGCTGGAGTGGGCTTTGTAAGCACTGTGCCCTTGGGCTAACCTAAATTTATATAAAAATGTTATTTCCTCATGAATAAATTGATCTTTGGTTACTACAATTTTTTTAAATTTATTAACTATTTTAAATTTTTTTGGCTCTTGTGTAATAACACATAGCTTAAAACATGAACATATTGTACAAGTGTACAAAATCATTTCTAAGTCCTTGGTCTACAAGTTTTTTTCTTTTTTTCTTTCTTTTTTTTTTGAGTTGTCGCCCAGACTGGAGTGCAGTGGCCGCTCCCGGCCACCGCAGCCTCGACCTGCTGGGCTCCGGCGATCCTTCCGCCTCAGCCTTCCGTGTAGCCGGAATTACAGGTGCGCGCTACCACGTCCGGCTGATTTTTTTGATTTATTGTAGAGATGAGGTCTCACCCAGTCGCCCAGGCGGGTCTCGAACCCGCGGGCTCAGGCAATCCACTCGCCCCAGCCTCCCAAGGCACGGGATTACAGGCTGAGCCACCGAGCCCGGCTTAAAAGCTTTTTTCTAATTGTCCCCCTCAGAGATCTTCAGGGGCAATAACACACATGGAGGTGTCATCTCCTATGATAACAATGTCATCTTCTGAAAACCCCCCGGAAGCACCTCCCTGAGGCTGTTTTATGGTTAACCTTTTTATATAAGGAGTATGCTCTAAAATAACAAAAATTATCGTGCAGTAAATACATATATATTTATTATCACTGTCAAGTATTATGGGCAGTATATAATTGCATATGCTATACTTTTATATGACTAACAACTCATTCGGTTTGTTTAGACCAGCATCGACATAAACACACGAGGGGGTCACTGCCCTACAGTGTTACGAGGGTGACATCACTAGGTGATAGGAATTTCCAGCTTCATTATAATTTCCTGGGACCACTACGGTATATACAATTCATGGCTGTAAATTAATCTTTGAAAACTGCTAAGATATATTAATATCTCAAAATCTCACTGACATGTTTCTTTTCTCTTAGAGCCATTATTAAATTTCCAGACAAAAATATAGGTTCTTCTCTGACCACCTTATACAAACATGTTATACATTTTATTTGATACTATTCTTTTTACTTCACTGTAATTATTTATGCCATTGATTTATATTGTTTAAAAGACCGAAAACTTCTTGAGGGCAATACCTGTGCCTTGTAATCTATATATCTATCTGGCAAAGGGTACTGTCGATGCCTGGAGTGCAATCAATCAATGCCTGTTAAGGGACTATTTAATCACGTGGAGAGGTGTGAACTGGAGATAGTATTCTACTTTTTCCAATAGGGCCACTGTGAAGCTCGAATGCAAACAAAAAAGCCTATAAAAGCACTTTGTAATATGTAAAGTGTTATACAATTTTAAAGGCTACTGATTATTCTGATTTTTTCACCGTATTTGTGGAACCATATAGAGTTTTGTGGATCTTTGGTACTATATCACAACTGCTGTTAAGTGGCTGTTGAGTACTTCTTCCAAACTAACATAACATGGGTTAGACATCAATCATCGCTGGGCACTGAAAAGGTATTTTCTAATAGAAACCATGCTTGTAACAGGCTTCAGGATTCTTCAGCCAAATATATATGTGAGAATCTTTTGAGTTAAACTTGGATTCATGCAATGTCTATCCAAGAAATATTTTTGAATTTCTGGTATGAGACAGGCAATATTAGGTGCTAAGAGCTGAAGATGTAGTGACGAACACAAGAGACGTGGCCACTGCCCTCAGGGAGTTTGTTTTCCAAGATAATTTATTTTCAACAATGTATCTATAATTTTAGTTTTGTAATCGAAACTTTGGAAATTTTAAGATAAATACTTTAAGCTGCTTCATGACTATGCCTCTTATGGGAGTTGGTTAATGCTTTAAAAAGAAATCCCTCCACAAAGATGTCTGCAATCACGTTTAAACTTGTGGAACCCACAGAATAGTACCCTCGTCACTCAGGGAGAAGCCATTAACATTAACTGGTTAGCAAATCTTTGATTCTTGGTATCAAGAGGACTAATCAATTTAGACTGATTGGAACCGGTCGATATGTTTGAATACAGCAAAGACAAGTTTTGTGCCTTGTCCACCTACATGCTCAGTCTCAGAAGTGTGTGTCTTACTAAATGAGAGCTCTGACATATTGTGCTCTACTCTAAACTAATCAAAGGAGATGTTTCTGGAAAACATCTGGTGGATAATGCAAGGTCAAAGTCCTTCAATGTTGTCAGTCAAATAAGAAATATCTTATCTTGTTTTCTGACTCAGCAATTCCAACAAACCCCAGATTTCTTATTATGTATGTTAGGTGGTTTTTATATAGTAAAATTTATATGTATATATTTTCTATATGGATATGCACAATTATATATGATTTAATATACTATGATATGACATTATATGCTATATATTACATATATGTATGTCACACAGAATGCATATTTGACTTCAATAATATATTAATTGATCATGACATGCTCTCTATTCTGTCATCATTCTCTCCTTTTGTCACACTGAGATATTAATGCTCTTTAGTCAAAGGAGCCCCATACATTGATGCTAAGAAATACAAATCTGAGTTGTCAATACAACTCCAAATAAAACAGTCAGGTTACTAAAATAACCCTGCCATATGAGTTTTCTTGAATCCACTATACCCATCTTGTAGTGCTTAAATGAAACTGTTAAAGATGGTGGCTTATATATCCATGGCCCACAGACCTATGAGAGAGATGAGGAAAATCATTTTCCACAGATATAGAAACAATTAAAATTTGAAATTGGAAGAGAGAATAAAAACCTGTCTCTTTCCTAAGGAAACTGGTATCAGCAAGAACCGGGATCAGTCCTCCATGCCACTGAAAAGTGATTCTGGTACGTGCTACTATCAAGAAGAGCCAGTTCTTCTGAAAACAACCTCTTCTGTGAAGGTTTTTGATACCACACTCTTCTATATGTTTTCCTGTCCCTCGCACAACCTCCTCTGAGTCCTTAGAGGGCTCTTCTTCCAATCCTAAAATTTTTGTGTTTCAGGCTATTTTCTTTCTTCCATTACTTTATACATTCTCATATAACCTTCTCCTGGCCAGCCACTTAATTATCACTCATGTGCTGACAGCTCCATTAAATTTAGAGGCTCAGTCAATAATTTTCACATGGAATTTCACAGATCCACGTTTTCAGATACTTGCTAGCCTTTTACACTTGAATATATTACAGACACCTCTGTCTAAAATATCTAAATTTAAACTCATCTCTCCCAGCCACAAGCTGCTTATTTTCCCCCACGGCTTCTATGTCTGTTAAATGGAGTCACTGATGATCGAATTGCCAAGTCATAACTGAGGCATTCATGTGTACCTCTCTCTTACATGACCCCATCCAACCCAACATCGGTCCTGATGATTATAACTCAAACACTTCTGTAATTCATCCAATTATTTTAATTCTCTTCCTACAACTCTAACTCAGGTCACCGTTATCTCTTACCCGAATTACCATGAATTAATTTATCATATAGCTCCCTTATAGTCCACTCCACTCATTGGAGTAGTCGTCCAAAATGCAAAATGATGAGGATACACTCTGTTTAAAACCCTTCAGTGACTTTCTAGTGCCCTCCAGATAACATTTAAGATCTGACCTCTCATGCTTTCATCATGACCTGACCCTTGCTGCCTGGCCTTGGCTTTTGGCCTTCCCCTTGGCTCTGGAATTCTCCTTTGAACTCCAGTAATATCAACTCATTTGCCTATCCCTGAAAGCACCATTCTAACACCATTCTTAGTCTCTGTTATTTTACACATGCCATTCTCTTGGTGTGGAAAGTTATCTCCCTCTCGGCTTTTTTGTGTATATTACTCTTGACTCATTTTTCAGGTAACAATTTAGATCTCACTCCTACTGAAAAGCCTCTCTTGATCTATGTATCCTGAGCTCCGAATCTCCAATTTTTATTTCCCAGTCCATGCTCCCACTGCACCTTTACCTCCTTTATAATGGCTCCCATTGACCTGCACTATGATTCCCTGGCCACTTATCTGCCTTCCCCACTAGATTTTTAACTCCTTGAAGACTGGGAGTGTTGCATTATATTTCATCATTATATCTCCAGTACTTATTATAATGTCTATTACACAGCAGGCACTCAAAAGCACATTCATTCATTCCGATTTTTTTCTCTTTACATACATATCGTCAACCCATCCTTACTTTAAACAATGTCTCTCTTTTATCTGATTAGCATAATGTCTTTTGGGCCAAGATTTGATTTAAACAACCACAAAATAAAATTTCCAATATTTCCTAACTAAGATGAGCTTGCATTCCAGAATCTTAGCTCTTAGTATGTTAAGCATAATATACTCCCTTTTAAAATTATCCTCTTTTCTTTTCTCTCTGTACTTCATAGTATAGTCATTGGCTACTTGTCTGTTTCTCTTAAGGACAGACTCTGAGAGGTATTCTTCTTTTTACATCTTGAAATGTGCAGCACAGCAATTTGTACATCCTTTGTTTTGAACAAATATTTGTTTATTTTAATTGAACACAAAACCAAGGAAATACCAGCTTGATCATCCATTTGAGAGGGTACTTAGAATGAGTGCCCAATTTGACCTTCCAGATGTATTCTCACCTTGCTCTGTGTGTGGCTAAGCTGATCTTAATGGACTACATCAGCAAATGTCTTTTCTTTCTGGCTTCTGGTTGGGCTGGACAAAAAGAGCCATGACAGAAGAACAGAGGTAAAAAGGAGACAAGCAGTTCTATTCTCCTGTATCCTTTCTTGCCAAGTTACCACTCAGTAAGTTTCAGTAAATACTTACTTTCCTAACTGCTTCAATTCTAAGAGTTCTAATGGCTTTTTATTGTCAGAAGGATACACACACCTAGGATACGGTGCTGCTCTTCATTGGTTCTTCAGCTCTACCTGCACCTTCTGAATAGGCCCACTATTGCATTCTTCTCAAATTACCAAGTTTACGTATTCTACATTTTCTTGCCAAGACCTTAATTGATTAAAAAAAAAAACAACCCCTTCTCAATCTCCAGGTTTTAAGAAATACTAAGCTAATTTAGTCCCTTGGGCTTATCAATAGAATATAGTAGACAGCTACCAAGAAGACACTGATCCATTTCCTCTGATTCAGTACCCAGACTAGTCTAGCACGAAACCACAGATGAGCCTGGTGGTAAGAAGAAGGCCACTATGAGCTTGCACCTAGTACTCAGCAGACTTAATCTTATACTTAACTCATGGTACAATTCTTGGCTCTGAGAGTTTACCAATCCCTTTAAATAATATTAGCCATAGTAGCCACCCAGATTGAAATAGCTATCTAAACTAAGATAGTAATCCTCAGCCTTCTTCCTTACTTTTGACATTTCAGAGACCTTGTTCCTTGTTTTTTCATGACCTTAATTGTTTTCTGGTTTTCACTGCTATGATCAAATATGCATGTGAGAATAAAATGTCTACTTACAAAACCTATAGTTGCCTTTATTTGGAGGCCAACAGTACACAGATTATTTTGTTGGTGCCAACTTTAAACATCCTCTTTGTGCTCTGAGCAGAATGACAAGGAAAGAAAGCATTACTACTTTCCACATTTTGCTTTTAAATAGTCAATTATTGCAAGGCTGATTCCTACCATCTTTCATAATCTTCTGCCATTTAACACCTAAAATTTGTTGGCTTAATATAGTTGATGCTCTAGGTTCATTTTTAAACCCCCTATTATCTCTTAAAGTTGGAAGGCTAAATCTCATGTTTTCCTCAGTTGATTTATTATTGGGATGCAGATCCTTATCACCATTTTAAAGAATAGAAAACACAGACAGCATCAGTTTTGTAGAAGTGTTTCATCTCTGTTAAAATGAAGTCGGAAATAGGTCATCATGACTTCCTAATCTTTTTTCTAATTTGTAATTACAAATGAGATAAAGAGTGTGTAGTGCCTAGCCTAATGCTTGGCATGTCAGTGCCCTCACCTTTCCCTCTGCCTTTTAGAAACAACAACCTTATTTTATACTCTTGAATGTATCATGTGCCTCACTCCTAGCCAGGTTTTGATACATGTTATTCTTGAATACTCAAGAACTTTTTCCCAGAAAAGAAGTTCTGATTCCCTAGGATCATTTGTGTTCCCTGGTATTGCCTTCATATCTCTGTGTCTATTTCCTTTATAATACTTCATTCACAAGTGTATTCATTTAATTATTGTGGAGTTACTATGTTGTTGCATTAAATCTTAAGACAAAGACATTGAATGATATAGACACTATTCCTGCCCTCACTGAGTTTACATTCTAGCATTTATAATTTGAATTAGAGTTCATAGTTGTTTACAGTGATATTGAGTTACTGACTGCCAAATAAAACTGTTACCAACATGAGGGCAGAGGCTTCTTTTTCCTCTTTGCTTCAAGTTGCTTCAGGAATTTGGATAGGATAGGGCTTGCTACAGGATCAAAGATTGGGCGCTTGAATCATCTTAAGTCTCATTGACTCATGTTGGGTCACTGATTCAGATGGTTGGCTGGGGATTTTAGTTCCAGGGAATTTGAGCTCTTGTCCTCCTGACCTTCTCCATGTGGTCTTTATGTCTGCCCTGGATTCCAAAGATGAACTTTCTGAAAGCCAGTCAGGTAGAGTTATATCATCTTATATGAGCTAGTCTAAGGTGCCACGTATGTCACTTCAGCTACATGCTATTGATTGAGGTAGTTGCACAAGTTTGCTCAGGGTCAAAGGATGATGCACAGACACCCACATCTTAGTAAAAGGAATGTTGATCGCATTGTAAATAAGAGCATGTGGGATGGAATACACACACAAAATGCACACACATTAATCTACTTTGCATATAGTAGTCACCCATTAATAATTATTGAATGGAAGAATTTATAAATAAAAGTAAGAAGAGGCCAAATAGTGAAGATGAGATTGTGAAACGCCCTACATATAATTCATACATTTATTCCACAAACATTTTAAAATTTCTCTTAGGAGTTTTGTCCCCAGAACATAATCTTTGGATTCCTTATGACTAAATCACTGTCGTATGTAATTTTTTCTGGAATATCAGTATTGAAGCCTATAGACTAGAGAGAAGAAAAGACACGGTTGGAAATATCTCAAGCCAGCTCTATCTCCATGAATTTGAGTTTGAGTAGAATAACAGACAGCTCAGCTCTTTATTGTGCCAGCTTCTCCTACTCTCATTCTGCAGATATAAGAGATAAGTGCTTTGGAGGACTGAGTAGGGGGTGATTAGCAGAAGTTAGTGTTGGTGAGTGGTATTTGGAATTGTCACTGCTGTTCAAGATTAGATGATGCAATGATGCAATACACAGAAATCACCTGTAAACTATGGAATTAACAAGTGCAGTTGAAATAATGGGCTATATCTTTCTCCTGTTGTAGAGAAGGGAAAAAAAACACAAACAGAATTCACAGTTTTTGCAACACTGAATTTACAGTTAACTAAAGCTAACAATAACTATAAGATTCATGAATATTTCTCAATGTACTATTTGTTAGAATTTCTTGTGAGAAGCAAAAGTAAAACAATTTTAAAATAGCTTTCAAAGCAAGGCTGTAGACTATTGACTTTTGTAGTATATTCATATTTCTGTGATGTTCTTGTTTCCAGTTTATTGAAGTTGTTATAATCTTGTCCTCTGGGTAAGTAGAGTTTCTCTATATCTGGGCAATGCTACTTTTCATGTCTTATCTATAGAATCAATCAAGATAATGACTTAACAAAACCCAGACAGAATCAGAGGACTAAATCTTGCCTGGTTCTTCTGACAGTTCTCTGTGTAACCTAGCCTTTCTGTTTCCAAAAAAGCAAACCAGTAATTGGGCAGACAAATTTAAGGTCAGAATTAAGTATCATAGCTTATTCTCTATCTCTTTGCCTCTTGTAAACACAGCAAGTTTTGGGGGGATTGCTTCCCTTGACAAATTCCTCTTAGCTGTTCCTAGACAAACATGATGAGTAGCCCATGCTTGTGAAATGAGAGACTCTTCATTTGTTGTAAACTCAACAGGAGTAAAATAGAGCTCACTTAAGACAAGTGTCTCAGTAAATCCAAATGCAGGAACATAGAGGGTCTAGAACTAAGAGCCAGCCATTTGTCTTAGCTGATGCTGTCTTTAATTGTTTCTTTCCGAAAATCATCTTTCTCTCTCTCCACTCCCCAGCATACTTTGTATGTATGAATTTATTTTTGCTTATGGTATATAAAAGGTGGCAAGATATGGCTGCTCCAGACAGCAGTAAGTAAAATTCATATGTCATCATTTGTGCCACACAAAACTTAACGAGCTCTCTCCCAGTCCCAATTCCAAAATCTAGGAAGACAGATTCTTATTAGCTAGCAATTTTTTTTCAAACTGTCTCTAATTGCTGGCTCAGTCTACTGAGTGAGTTTGATGACCCTCGTTTTTAGAAAAGAGAATGCAATAGAAAATAACAGATTGTAAGGCTCTTGGAAGATGGTAAGTATATGAGTGTGCAAACATGGTACCAATGCAAAATGTGCATTTCAGTCACAAAGTTTGAAAAACATTCTTAAGAGCAGTTTGGAGGAAATGTTTTCACCACCTAATCGAATCATGTGTAGTTTCTTCAGATAAGAAACAGAAGTGCCTTTTAAATGTGGCTATGGAAGTGTACCTCTGGGAGGGGGCGTGGTTCAGTTCTTATAGAAGAGGACTAGCACACATGGATGGTGCAGAAGTCCCCTGAGCCATCTACGTCTCTGTTCACCACTTGCATTTGTAACTTGCCTCCACAACTCACCGTCTATGCGACCTTAGGCAAGACAATTAACTCTCTGGACCTCAGATTTGTTATATCTGAAGTGGGATCTTAATAAAATGTGTTTCCTTTCTGTCTTTATTATGGATTTTCTGTGGAGATTAAATGAGATATCCCAAACTCTTAGCATACTGAGGCAAAGAGTTTGAACATCTTTTTATAGTATTATGTTAGCCATCATTACTCTCCACCATCATTACTATTATCCTTATCAACAAAGTGTAGTTTCTACATCTTTTCCTCTTCCTGTGGGGCTTTTTTGTGTTGCCATTAGTAGTGAAACTCCAGTGTTGACACCAAGAAGCTACAATTTTGTACTAGAAACATTAATGTCATCCTGACCCTGAAATACTAATAATGTTTCTTCTCTGGGTCGTATGAAGACTGCTAATTACATCAATTTCATACTCCAATATTCATCCCCCAAGAATGTCAAGTTTTCCTCCCCCTGGTGTGGTGCTATTCTTTCTTACACAGATGACTAACACCGGGGCTTGTGCTTGTGTTAGAGAAATTGTTTCTTGTTTTAGAGAAATTGCATGAAGACATCTCTCACTGGTTGGTACTCACTCTTATGTTTTGTGTGTGTGTTGGAGTCTCACTCTGTCACCCAGACTGGAGTGCAGTGGCCGCTCCCAGCCACTGCATCCTCGACCCACTGGGCTCCGGCGATCCTTACGCCTCAGCCTTCCAAGTAGACGGAACTACAGGCACGCGCTACCATGCCCAGCTGATTTTTTGATTTATGGTAGAGATGAAGTCCCACCAAGTTGCCCAGGTGGGTCTCGAACCCGCGGGCTCAGGCGATCCACTCACCTCAGCCACCCCAAGTGAGGGATTACAGGCTGAGCCACCGAGCCCGGCTAGTACTCACTCTTTGATATGTCATTCTTTCCTTAGACATTAGGAAAAGTCAATTGATAATGCATATCCTTAGCTATAGATACCTTAAACTTCTAACAAACATTTGTTTGAGCAAAATTCATTTAAATGGAATGTAGTTCCCATTGTTTTGTTTTTGTTTTTGTTTTTTCCAGACATCTTTTCCCTTCAAACAAAAAGACTGGATAGTATATCCTGATAGCTTCAGAATATATCCAGGCCTGACTTAATATGAGAGGGAACATTTTACCAACCTTTGGTCCTCGAATAGAGATTCCCAGTTTCCAAGGCAACAATCAAGAGTGGTCAGAGCCTCGTTTATAAGCATACAACTGTGAAGTCACAAAAAGCACTGAAATCAGAAGACTTGTGTATTTGGTTTTGTGTTCTTCTGTTGGCATCTTTAAATTCTTAATGATTTTACCTTTAAGCTAACTTTTTAAAATGAAGTCCAGTGGGATACTGGAGCAGAGAAGTTTTATGTAATAAGTATGTCCCCTGTTCCCTGCTATCCATTTGCACAGAGAAGCCCCATGAGAACAGAAATCCAATGGTCCCAAACAGAGTGACAGCACAAGGTAAGCCTGTTAAATTTATAATATGTGAAAGCAGGGGTGCTGACAATCCTATCAGGCCACATTTTTTATTTGAACCAGACTTTGCTTCAGACGTAGAAAAAAGACCATGGCATTCTAAGAAACAAGAGCAATCAAGAAACTCTATTATAATCCTTCTTTGTATTTTCTTTTCCCTTACTTTTCTTTTATTGTAGTAAGAACACCAACATGAGATCTAACCTCTTGGCATATGTTAAGTGTACAATACATTATTGTTTATTATAAGTGCAGTGTTGACCAGATTATTCATCTTGTACAACTGAATCTATATATTCACTACATGACAACTCTCCAGTTCTCTCTTTCTCCAGCCATTCCACTCTTCGATTCTATGGATTTGACTATTTTAGATTCCTCATATAAGCACAGTCATGCAATATTTGTCTTTCTGTGACTAGCATTTCACTCCATGTGAAATGATGTGGTGTTCTCAAGCTTCATTCATGTTGCCTCATGTGGCAGAATTTTCTTTTTTTAAGATTGAATAGTAATCCATTACTTTATTGTACTAGTCCAAAATTTATGCTGAAAATGATAGAAAAAAGGAATATACAGGCCATCTATGTTTCCTTTTGGTCTTTCTTTACTCATCAGCACCCCAAAGGTACACAGCACTGCTATACATGCATTCCTCAAGAAGTAGAAGTTTTTTTTTTAAGCTGAGTTAACTTTGTGCAATTCTACAGTTCTGGTAAGAGCAAAATATATATGCATGCATAAGCTACAAAGAGTTATGCCCTTATAATAAATAGCATTTTATATTTAAAACAAATAGTAAAATTCTTAAAATTTATGACAATACTTTAAATTTTAATTTTTGTTTCTTTAGAATGTAAATAAACAGCTGATAATAAATATAATCATAAACTGAGAACAAGATCACAGAAGAAGAAAAAAAATTTACATTTTAGTACATTTGACCTACCTACCTTTTTTTACTCACTTTTTGTACAAAGAAACCTACATTTTCATTTTGCACTGGGTCTCACAAATTACATAGCTTGGCTTAAGAGGAGAATCAATTAACTGAAAATTTTGATGCAAGAAATGTGAGCCATTTATTTACAGTTAAGCTTCTTTTGCTAAAATTCCTCTAAAACAACATAGCGTTTTGCTTTTCTGGGCAATTGTGTTTCTTAGGAGATCATACTTAGAGAGAACAATTGTTGTTTATTATCTAAATATTTATGCAGCTTCTGTTGACATGGGGACCAAGAAACACCACTGTTTCTCTTCACATTTCTACTTTGTTTGGCATCCTTCCCTCTGGACTCTACCCCCATGTTTCACAGGAAGATTTCCTGGGTGATGACGAGTCAGATGGCATTTCTCACCAATGCTCCCTTGGGTGTCCTAGCAGTTTAGATCACCTCCACTGCAGACAAAGCTGCTAGAAACAAATGCAAACTCAGTTCCCCTCGGAGTTATTCTGAGAACCCTAATTCATCTGAGAAGTGGAGGAGTGGCAAAGAACTCCAGCCTACACTCCCAACTTACAAAGCAGAGAATAACACTGACTCTTTTCCCTCTGTGATGACAAATCCAAGGAAAAGGCCATCAGAAACACCATTTTAGCATAGATGGTCAGAATATGTCAACCCTCACATGTACTAGGCAATGCCACTTCCCCTCTGATAGCGACAGTTTTTCCGAGGTGTGGTTAGAGGTGCAATGAGCAAAACACAATGTGTGGAATTGCAAGGAAGGGGATGGGAATGTTGATATTGAACCAAATGATGAGAGGAAGGAGTCCCGCGAGGAGGAAGCATATGGCTATGCATATGCATGGTGATTTGGACCAGGAGTACATGTGGCTGGATGACACCATGGTGATGCTCTGGGAGAGCTGTCGGAATCAGTCCTGAAAACTGCTTGCTCTCCACTGAGTGCTTTCCCACAGTGGGAAAATCATTCTCAATTATATTAAAATGGATTTCTGCACTCTCCAGCAGGCAGGGGAATATCTGGATCCGAATTCAAGTGCTATTTAAAAATGCCTTGTTTTATGCACTGAAGATATTGCATTCTTTAACTGTACAGAGAACGAGATTATACTATATTTTGTTATATATTGATTGATTTTGGCCATCTGTCTTCTTTCTGGCTGAGCAATTCCTCACAGATGTCTTTGAAAACACTTTAAAATGATCTTGATGTTGATGGTGATGGTGATGATGATGATGATGGTGATGCTATATAGCATGTCAATTTCATCTGTCTAGTATGACATCATCTTATTGAAAATCTGCAGGAACATAACAGTACGGTTTGTGCCAAAATCATGAAGATATCACATCTGTCTTAACATAGTGTGACACTCATGGTGCTATAGGTGAGAAACAAGATCAATGTTAATAAATGCCATCTTGATGCCACTTACCTAAATGACTTTGTTACATGTGGAACTGGAAAATATAGTGGGGTCCACTTGAATAACTACTCTTTGGAGAGAAGATAATTTGCTGTCAGTGATAACTGCAATAGACCTCACTCTTTGCCAAGGACTTGAAATGATATAAGATGCTATTGTATACCTGATATCACAGACATTTTTCTTGTGGAAAATAGCTCACAGTAGATATAATTTACAACATCATTCTCTATTTACAGCTCTGAAATACATCTTCCGAACACAATGCATATCAAAAATTGACAGATCTTATTCAGGCAATTTGTGTTTTAGAAAACTTGGCAAATTAGATGAGCAATCAAATGAAATTTCAAGATTGATGGAGTGTACCATTATTCTATTTAAAAATTGTTTTTAAATGATTGCTAATTTGAGTCCCTTGTGTGTTGTGTTATGATTGTGAGCTCTCTGGTCTAACAAGGGTATGATGGCTCTCTGAGTACCTAACCCCTTTTATACTATTGTTTCTACGATGAAAAATATACATCTTCCAATATGACTTAAAGGAGTCAACATTCCACAAAGGCTCAGAAGAATGGAAGCTGCCAAATTAACTTTTCCTTTGACACATATTTATGAAAGAGCATAATTTTTTCTAGGTGCTTTTTGAGGTGCTAGAAATGCATCAGTAAATAAAATAGAAACATTTCTTCTTTAATAGAACTTACAGTCTAGTGAGCTTGCCCACACAGTAAATGGATGAACAGATAAGTGAACAATTTCAGATTTGAGTTTCGAGGAAAATAACACAGGATAATAGTGAGTGACTACGTTTGAGGCACTCTTCAATTAGACAGTGACAAAAGTCCTCTCAAGAAGGTCACCCTGGAGTTGAAACTCAACAAACGAGGAAGGACCTGGCCTGTGGGAACTGGGACCATGTACTTCATACAGAAGCGACAGCAAGTATAAAGAACATGGGATGCAAATCACCTTCTATTCTAGGGTCTGAGGTTCTGAAGAAAGTTCATGGTAGCTAGAGTACAGTAAGTGTGGCATAAAGAAGTATAAACCAAAGAGGAGAGACCGTAGAGCAGAAGTCAGACAACACAGGGCCAAAGCAATGCATCTTGACTCTCCCTATGGCATAGCCTAAAAGAAATGCATTTAGATATCTATGGCACACCTGTGTTGACATGCTGGGGATCTATATCTGCTTTATCGTAACTCTGTCCTTTGGTTGCTTGAGGACAAAGCTATGCCTGACTCATTCTAATGAAATGTAGGTCTCAGCTAGATTGCTCTATTCTTTGATATTTAAAAGATTTGGGCTTAAAATATTCAACACCAGGTAGTAGGAAAACCAATAAATATCCCAATTGCTTCAAAAGTTTTTGTGGGAATGAGGCATACCCACTGAATTAGTTTAATTTGAAAATTAATTAATTGAATTAGATAATGTGAACATCTATCAGGGCAAACAATTAAGAATGAAAGAAACCTTATAATTCCCATGTGATAAAAGTGAAAATGAAACTTAAAATTAGAGTTCCAGTCTATGCTGCAATAACTACCTATTGGGAAGACTTTAGACATAAATATTAGCATTAATAGCTAAGACTGCATGTGAACAGAAGACATGATCTTAGGCATAGATAAAGTAATGGAACTATAACTGTGATATCACTACATAATGCCATCTGCACATACTCTAGAAGATTTCCCCATTAGTGAAAAAGAGATTATAATATTTTTAATCTCTTTATATAGATTATAAAGATTTTATTCATTGGTTCAGCAGAGGCATTATCATTTACATTTATTGACTAGAAAAAAAATTTAATATGAGAAATCAAAGTTCCAAGCTCATATCACATATAAGTGTGGATCCAAATGTATGCAACACACATAATTCAAGAAGACGAGATTTGACACTTATTTTTTAAATGATTTAAGATCAGTGAGGGCACTTGGCAGAAAACAAAACTTATCTCCAAGACCAACCTCCCTAACAAGGGCACATGGCTCTTCTATAGAAAAACAAACACAATGAAATAAACAAACAACAAAAGCCCATCTCTAATTCAACTGATCTCACAACAAATGCAAAAGGCTAATTAATAAATGATCCCTCAAGAAAGAAAAAATATAGCAGGATTAGCATTATGGATCTGTCTAGAACGGATGTATATAAAAATAACTTTGTCACAAAGACTTAAAAAAACACTAAATAGTCAATGAAAATACAGTTCAAAAAATTAAAACGAGTAGAATTTGAAAACTATTCAAGTGGGACTTCTATAAGTGAGAAAAGTAATCACTGAAAAAGAATACTATAAACATAATAGACAGTTAACAAAGGAATGTTTTAAAATGAAGTAAGCCAGAGGACGTTAAACAGAAAGTAACATTAAAAGAATATAATACATGAAAACACAAAAACTTGTAAACTGCTTTCAAAATAAATCCCTAAGCATTTCTGGATTGGTGGGAACAGGGAGGGGAGCAGTCACCCAACAAAGCAAAAGGAAAGTAAAGACCTAGAAATCTAACTTCTTGTCAAACAGCATTAACCTAATCTATCTTATTTTAGACTTCCTGTTTCCTCCTAGTTTTATCATTTTTAAAAAATTTTTTAAATTTTAACTATGTGGGGTACAATTCAGGGTTAGGTATACAAATGTTCATTATGCATGTACCCTTGTTGATGAAGTGAACCCCCCCTCCCCTGGCAGTTTCCCACTGCTGCCAATCCTGCACCCGCCCTCCCCTGGCAGTTTCCCACTACTGCAAAAACAGGAAAGTCATAGAAGCTGAAGAACCGGTCTTAGCTTGTTTTTGCTTTTTTTCTGGTAAAAAGAAGGCTTATTTCTAACTGTTTGCACTACTAGCTTGTAATTTTGGTGTATTGGGGTCTTTAATGTTGTTGTCACTCATCTTCCTTTCTGTCCTTCACATTTTTTCTTCTTATCTCCACTCTTATATGTGTGCATATAATTACATTTCAATTGTCATTAAAAAACGAAGGAATAAAAGATATATATCAGAGACATTAGAAAAATCGGTCTTATATTATGGCAATGAATGAGAAGACAATATAGTAAAGATGTCAATTATTTTCAGATTAAGTAATAAATTAAATATAACTCCAATCAAGATTTGAATATAATTTTTCACAAAAACCAACTATCTAACTGTTAAAATCTTAATATAAAGTAAAGGACCAAGACAAGTTTTTTAAAATGAGAAGTGGAACTTCCCTACAAGATACGAAGACATCATAATACTAAAGAACTGAATTGTGGTTGTACTTGGCAGACACAGAAAAGTAGGTCGAGGTGACCCTTCAACTATGTTAGGAGCACTGACTCCTCACACAGACAAAAATCTGCATATAATTTTGACTCCCTCAAGATGCAAGTACTAATAGTCTACTCTTGACTAGAATCCTTACTTATAAACAGCCATATGTGATATATGATAATACATTTTGGATGTTATATGTATTGTGTATTGTGTACTATAGTCTTACAATAAAGTATGCTAGAGAAGATGCTATTAAGAAAGTTAGAAAGAATAGAAAATGCATTTACTATTCATTAAGTGGACTGGATCATCATAAAGGTCTTCATTCTGGTTGTCTTCACATTGAGTGGGCAGAGGAGGAGGAAGAAGAAGGTCAGTCTTGCTATCTCAGGGATGACAGAGGCATGAGAAGTAGAGGAATTTAAAAAGAGACTGGAGAGGCATAAACACGCGGTGCCACTTTATGAAAGTACATTGTCATTTTCTGCCTGCCTTTTTGCTTTTTCACTTCTCTAAAAATACCTTTATATAATTCCAATTCTTCCACCATTTGCTTTAGTTTCAGTGTCTGTATCATAGAAGGGTTCATGCCATACAGTAAGTCAAAAACAGTCTTGAATAATCAGAACACTTCTGCCATCTTGTTTAATGTCAAGTTGTTTTCTGGCCCTGCTTCTTCATTTTCTTCCTTATTGTCCGGCACTGGTTTAAAAGCATTCATCTTCATCAAGCCATCTTTTGTGAAATCCTCTGGTTTGGTGTCTAGTAACCTTGAAATTCTCCTAAATTCACATCTTGAAATCCTTCACCCTTCTCTCTTCTTTTTTTTTTTTTTTTCCATTTCATGATTTTCTTGGTTGGGTCTGTTGTAAATCTTGTGAAGTCCTTCACAACATCTGGATACAATTTTCTCCAGCAGAAATTTATTGTTAGGGACTTGAAGGTTTTTGAATTTTTCTATAAAAATGATGGCATTCTCAATGGCGTAATATTTCTAGACTTTCACAATGTTCTCCCTATCAAAGTTCTCTTTCATGGCATTGGCAATTCTTTCCACTGAGTACTATGTGTGATGGACTTAAATGTCCTTATGACACCCTCGTCTAGAGACTAAGTTAGAGATGTTGTGTTTGGAAAGAGGTAGACAGCATTGATGCCTTTGGTTTTGAGCTCATGGAGTGCAAGGTGGCCAAGGACATTGTCCAAAAACAAAAGAACTTTAAAAGTCAGTCACTTACTGTAAGGTACCTATTGAATTCAGGGACTTTGAAAGCATCAATGGAACCAACCCAGAGTTTTAATTATCCAGGTCTCCTTTTTGTACAACCAAAAGACTAGTTGGTATTTACATTTTCCCTTCAAGGCTTGAGGATCAGCAGCATTATAGGCAAAGTCAAGCCTGATTATTAAACGTGATTGCATTTGCACAAGTAGTAGAGTTAACTATCCCTTTCTGCTTTAAATCCTGGTGCCTACCTCTCTCTTTTTTTTGGGGGGGGGGGTTGGAGTCTCACTCTGTCGCCCAGACTGGAGTCCAGTGGCTGCTCCCGGCCACCACAGCCTCGACCTGCTGGGCTCCGGCCATCCTTCCGTCTCAGCCTTCCAAGTAGCTGGAACTACAGGCGCGAGCTACCACACCCGGCTAATTTTTTTGATTTTTATTGTAGAGATGAGGTCTCACCAAGTTGCCCAGGCGGGTCTCGAACCCGTGGGCTCAGGTATTCCACTCACCTCAGCCCCCGAAGGCGCGGGATTACAGGCTGAGCCACCGAGCTCGGCTTTATCTCTCTTTTTAATGAATAAATTCCCTTGGTGGCTTCATTTTTGTACCCCAGTACAGGGCATTTTCTTCTTTATTAAAAACTTGTTCAAGCAGATATACTTTCTCTTCAAGTAATTTTTTATTGGCATCTGAGAACTGCTGCCTCTTGATCAACAGAAGCAACTTCTCCTATTATCTTGATTTTTTAAAAGACAAGCCTCCTTCTAAAATTATCAAACCATCCTTTGCTAGCATTAACTTCTTCAGCTTTAAATTCTTCACCTTCCCTTTGCTTTAAGTTGTTATATCTTAACTTTATATTCTCTTGAATCATGTCAGAGTCTATATGTATGCCTCTCTTATAGAAATCCTGCACTCACATAAAAGCAGCATTTTCAATACAAGATAAGTATTTTACAAAAAGTACAAGGTTGTAATATGTCTGCTAGCACTACTGCAGTGACAGTGTCACAATTTTTCTTTTTCTTTTACAATAGTTCTTATGCTGAAATAATTTATCTTGAAATAGCAGGCAACCAGAGCTGCAGCTGTCAATGTAAGGTGCATGTCTAATAATTCAGCCTTTTTTTTTGTAATGACATGACTTTTCTCTACTTCTTTAGAGAATTTGCAGCACCACTGGTAGCACTAGTGTATGGGCCCATGGTTTACAGTAATGCACTAAACATAATGAAAAATACACGGAACTTCAATACAGTAAGTCCCCTATATACAAATGAATTCCATCCCATCCACCTTCTCAAATCCATGAAAATCGTGAACAAACTGTGGGCAAAGGTTCTTCCAAACCCCATTCATGATGACATCTGTAACATCATGCCAAGTAAAATCAACGTCTTTTATGGCCCTGTAGATGTTATAGTCCTTCCAAAACTGTCACAAGGTTGTTCCTGAATCATTTGCCTTCACTACCTGATAAAAGTGTGACATAATATTTCTTGAAAGTTGCTATAACTCCCTGGTCCATAGGTTGAATGAGTAACGTAGTATTCACTGGCAGCTGCACTACTTAGACATGATTGGACATGTGAATGCATGTTTGCATCTTTGAAAGTTTACAAAATGAAGGTTCATGTATAGGGAATGGACTGCACATCGGTTTTTACTGCAATACATAATGTATGAGAGAGAGGAACTTCTCACGCAGAAATGATTAGCCCCACAGGTCACTCTAAGCACACACTCATATCACTTGAGCTCACTTCAGTAGCATCAGGAGGTGGCTACAAAATTATCACAGTAGTAGAGTAGGTACATTAATTGTATGCAGTTATAATTTAAACCAATATTTTTACAACTGCTTACATTTTTCCTGACTACAAATGGCTCCACATATGGTGTGTGTGTAGTTTTTTGATTAATTTTAACTTTTCATATGTTTGTGATAACTTTATGGTGATAAATGAAAAAATAGATTAGTATCCACATATATTTTATGCATTCATGATACGTCTGACTTTTTTTTTTTTTTGCATTTGTTGATTTATCTAGGCTACGTGGTTCTTCTGTATTTTTTTTTCCTAGATTGTTTCAAAACTCCAAAAATTTTTCCAATATTTTTATTGGGAAAAAATCCACATATAAATGAAGTCATACATTTCAAACTCATGTTGTTCAAGGATCGACTGTATAGTTGACTGATTTGGTATTATAAATAAGTAGGAGAAAGGAAGGAATTATTCATAAAATGGTTCTAGCACAAATGGCCAATCATATGATAATAAATAAAACCACATTTTCTACTTTGCACTGTACTTCAAATTATGTCAAATTTGAGTTAAAGATCAGAATATTACCTTTCTAGAAAAGAATGCTGTTATGAATTAAGAGCAAAGAAGTAGATCCGAAAAAAAAATGCTCAAAAGGGATAAACTTTAATGAGAAAGAGTTAATTATCAGAGTAAAATTTAAAACTTCACATTATATACCATAAACAAAATTTTAAGACAAACAGTTTTATGGAAGAAGATGACTTTATAGCACATAATCAACAAATGACTAGTGTCTAAATTAAATTTTCTAAACACCGTCTAATTAACATAAAAAAAGAAAAACAATCCAAATGTAAAATAAATAATATGCAGGAAGAGATAATTTGGACAAGTGGAAGCCTGAATGCTCAATAAATATATGAATAAATATATATAGTAAAGTAGTAAGAATTAGTGAGCTACTGTATCATACAAATCAGTTTGGCGAAACTTGTGAAAGTTAGATACTCATAATTCTTAGACCATAGGGAAACAAGAACTTTCATACACTGATAATATGAAAATAAATTACACAACCGTTTTGGTACCATCTGGCAAAAAGAAAAATGCTTTACTCCATAGTGCTATAGTGCCAACCCTAAGAATGTGCTCTAGTTCTATGGTGTTTAAACCTGTTTGGCTATAGCCTACAAGAACTATATTTTGTTTTTTTCATTATTTTTATTATAAAGATGTGGGGTACAATTCAGGGTTAGGTATACAAACGTTGATTATGCAGGCACCCTTGTTGATGAGGTATGCCCCTCTCTCCCCTACCAGTTTCCTTCAACTGCCAATCCATCCCCCTCCCCTGACAGTTTCCCACTACTACCAATCCCTTCTTATAGTATTATAATTGTTCAAAGTCTGCTTATGAGTGAGAACATATGGTACTCTGTTCTTTGTTTGTGTGACAGATCACTGAGTATGATCGACTCCAAATCCATCCAAGTTGTTGTGAAGCCCATATGTTTGTCTTTCTTTATGGCTGCATAATGTTCCATTGTGTATATGTACCACATTTTTTTTTATCCAGTCGAGCTTCAGTGGGCAACATGGTTGGTCCCATGTTTTTGCTATTGTGAATAGAGCTGCAACAAACATGCGTGTGCAGGAAATTTTTTTGTAGAATGATTTTAGTTCCTCCGGGTATATCCCCAATAGCGGAATTGCTAAGGAACTATATTTTATATCATGACTGAAAATATGCCAGGATATAAGTGAAATGAAATTTTCATGAGTTATATTTGGTTTTGTTTTTTTTTGAGACTGGGTCTTACTATGTTGCTCAGGATGGTCTCAAACTCTTGCCCTCAAGTGACCCTCCTGCTTCAGCATTCCAAAGCTCTGGGACTGGAGCCATGAGCCACCATGCCTTGATGAATAGTATTGAAACCTAACCCTCAGTATCCTCAGAATGTGGCTTTACAGATTGTAGAGATTACATTTTTACAAAAGTTATCACGTTAAAATTAAAACATTAGGGTGAGCCCTAATCAAATATAACTGATGGATTTAGAGTCTATCATATTCAGTGACCTATCACTGAAACAAAAACCAGATTACCACATGTTCTCAGTCATAGGCGGACTTGAACAATTGTCATAATACTATAAGAAAAGGATTGGCAGTAGTGGGAAAGTGTCAGGGGAGGGGGTGGGATTGGCAGTTGCAGGAAACTGCAGGGGAGGGAGAGGCACACCTCATTAACAAGGGTACTTGCATAATGAACGTTTGTATATCTAACCCTGAATTGTACCCCACATCTTTCAAATAAAGAAAAATAAATAAATAAATAATATATATATAACTGATGCCTCAATATAAAAGGGAAAATTTGAAGACAAACACACACATTGGGAGAACACCAAAAGATAAAGTCAGAGATTTGGGTGATACTTCTACAATCCAAGTAATACCAATGATTGACAGCAAACCACCAGAAGCTAGGCAAGAAGAAAGAAATAGAACCATTCCTACAGGCTTCAGAAGGAGCCAGTCATTGCTCGCCCAACTACTGACACTATAATCTTGAACTTCTGTCCTCCAGTACTGTGAGAAAATACATTGTTGTTTAAGCCACTTAGTTTGTGGTGTTTTGTTACAATCTTATTGCAAACTGGAGCAGATACACAATAAAATTTATAGTCTATTATATATATCTATACTTAAAGTTAGTCACAATTCACAAACTAACTTCACCACCTACAATTAAAATGTGACCTATAATTTGAAGAATTTTTCCTTAGAAAATATCTTGCATATGCTAACAAGAGCAAAAACTTGAAACAACGTAGATATCGACGAGAAAGGGAATTAACAAGATGAAATTATGTTATATTCATGTCAGGGTCCACTCAATTGTAACTGAAATGAATGAACTAGGGCCACACATATGGATATTTTTTAAATGTTAAATTGTAAGGTAAGGTAATGAGAGCAAAGTGTAATACGATGCATATAGTCTTAGGCCATTTATGGAAGAAAGTTAAGAAAAAAAATATTGTTTTGTTATGGGTAAAAATGTATGTTGCAAATGCATGAAAACCTGCATGAGAATATCATACCACTTCAAACTGGTAACTGTTTTTTTCTCTGTTGAAAGTGCAGGGTAGTGAGGTAACCCCTTAGGGTCCCCTTCCGCTGTGGGAGCCTTACTGTCCTCAATAAATCATGCTTTCTCACTTAAAAAAAGAAAGAAAGAAAGTGCAGGGTAGTATACAGAATTGCTTTTTGGAGGATGGCCACCATGTAGTACAGGCTTCCCCTTCTAAGCAAATGTTCTAGAAACCCATTGACATCAGTATACCAGACAGCATTGTTATGAGAGGCTGCATTCAGCTTCAGTTAATTTTTTTTTTTAAGATTCTTTCAATACGTCTTCCCATTTCATGATGGATATCTTACGATGGTACCTGCCCACTGCCGCGCTGAGTGTGAACACTCACTTTTTGACCAAAGTGAGTGTTCTCACTGCATGACCCTTGTGCTCCACCCTTTCTATTCATTGTTTATTTCCCCCAATGAAAACAAAAGTCCTCAGAGAGAGATGTTTTCGGTGAAAGAGGTGAAACAAATGGCAGAAGCACTAGAAGACATCCAAATGGACGAGCTCAAAACTGTTTTGAGGCATGGAAATAGAATTTCAGTAGGTGTATTGTATCAAATGGAGACTGAAGTTTAAACAGGTCATAATAAATACATAATTGTTCATAAATAAATTCCGAGTTTTGGAGGCAAAGTTTGCTCTATTGCCAAATTTTATTTTTTAATTAGTATTTAAAGTAACTTTCAACTTATGATGACTCACAGAACTAATAAGTAATCATAATAATAAACTCATGCTTTTTAAAAATATAAGCCTCTTGCTCTTTACATTTATCCATTATCCTATCACTTGAGAAGAAGTCATGACATCAGAATTAGAGTTTTTTGTTTTTTGTTTTTTTTGAGTTGGAGTCTCACTCTGTCACCCAGACTGGAGTGCAGTGGCTGCTACCGGCCACTGCAGCCTCGACCTGCTGGGCTCCAGCGATCCTTCCGCCTCAGACTTCCAAGTAGCTGGAACTACAGGCGTGTACTACCACGCCCCGCTAATTTTTTGATTTATTGTAGAGATGAGGTCTCGCTTGCCCAGGCGGGTCTCGAACCCACGGGCTCAGGCAATCCACTCACCTCAGCCTCCCAAAAGCGTGGGATTACAGGCTGAGCCACCGAGCCCGGCTAGAATTAGAGTTTTTAAAGGCAAAAATAGGAGTGTCCTTAACGTTTTCACCCATTATGTACAGGATATTAAACTATTGACTCAGTTCTGAAAAATAAGATGAGCAAACTCATTTGTTTGGTATTAAATGTGGAAAATATGTAACATTTATTACCTGATTTTTTTTCATTTTGTTTCTTTTGTGTTATGTAGATTTTATTTAAAATAGAGAGGAATGGTCCTCATATACTTTTATTTATTTCATAAATCTCTCCAAAATTCTCTTCATCAGATTTTATATGGCCATTCTCCCCATATGTTTGTGTTTGTGTGTGTGTTCATGTATCAAGTGGGAAAGGTCAGAGGCAGGATTATATTGTTAGTGTGAGAGGTACATTCAAGGAGAGATACAGAAATGCAACAAAGCTCTTTATTTTGAAGAAACTTTTCCCCAAAGGTCAGTATTTCAAGAGCTTTTAAATGAGTGCAATAAATATGCTCCTTGGGTCTTGAAGCATTCAGATTGTCCATAGGGATATTTCATGTTCGTTTTTTAATAATCCATGATACATTGCTACATTATCTACTTAATTGATTTTATTTTGTTCATTTAAACATTAAGATTGATGAATAAAAATGTCTATGTTTGTGTGCATACTCGTCAACATGATTGAGAAAATGAGAACTTAGTGGTTTGTCTCATCTCAAATGGGATCTAAATAATCTGTCTAGGAAGAAAGAATAAAGCCTCTCACTTGTACAGCCAATGACAGGAAGAGCTCAGCCTGCTTTTATACAATTATAAAACACTATTCTATCATCAATTCCATAATGTATTGTATTAGATATCTTTAAGACATTAATTTGTTTCATGTTGCTATATATGTTTAATGATCCCAAGATTTACAGATTGTAGAAAGCGCATCAGAATTTTCCATCCATCTAGTGTTACTCTTTAGAGTTACAAAATATTTACTTCTTCATCTGCATTATAAGTACTGTATGTCTTCTTTAATGTCAGATCACCCAAAAATGATGGTGAAGTATGCAACAACTCTCAGCACTTCTGGCAATACCAGTATAACACTACGACAAAAAAGAAAATTTGAAAAAATCCTGAAATGTAAATGTTAACATTTTAATCATAAAAAGAAATTATCATGAACACCAGGTTTGATATGAAGGAGGTGTAATTACTTCCTACCCTCATAAACAATGTAAAAAAATACATAAAATCTATTTAGGTTGTACTCAAATACACAAGTCCATAAGCACTGGTTATGTTTTCCAGCATAATTCTATGAAAGCACATTAATAAATTATTTGTAAAATAAACAATTGAGTAGATAACAAAATGTGGCAGGGCAAAGAAACCTATAGTATTTTTATAGATAAAGATTATCTGATGTCCAAGATATATTGGTTCATCCGTTGGTCTGTTAAATAATTATTTGGTATCAACAAGTTTTCTGGACCTCTGGATAAATCACACTGGGCAAGAAGAAGAGGCATTCCTTTGTTGGTATATAGTTTAGAAGTAGAAAAATAATTCAATAAAAGTATGACAAAATTAAGAAATGTACTGACTCCTTTGGACACATTTTGGGGTCAGTTAACCTAGTCTGTAATAACCAAAGACTTCTATGGAGATGTAATATTAAATAGCTTCCTCTAAAAAGGAGAGTAACAAATTGCATTAAATGCTTAATATTTCTTTTTCAGTTATATTTATAGGAAATTGTAACTGCTAATATATTTTGCCAACTGAAAAAAATGAACTCATAATGTTAAGTAGCCATTCACTATGAAATTTCAATTATCTTCTAAACTTTTTCTGTCTCTGTTCTGTCATATGCAAAATGAGGAAAGCAATACACATGTAGACTTTCAAAAAATGTTTCAAAATATAGTTCCTTGCCGGCTCAGTGGCTCAGCCTGCAATCCCAGCACTTTGGGAGGCCAAGGTGAGTGGATTGCCTGAGCCCACAGGTTTGAGACCAGCCCAGACAACTTGGTGAGACCTTGCCTCTACAATAACTAAAAAATTAGCCAGGTGTGGTAGTGCGCACCTGTAGTTCTGGCTACTTGGAAGGCTGATGTGGAAGGATCGAGCATGCCACTGCACTCCAGCCTGGGCAATGGAGTGAGACTCCAACTCTAAAAAAAAAATTATATATATATTGCCTGTGTAGAAATACTGAAAATATTATCCCTCATAGTAAATATTCACCCTGAATGTATTACCAACCCAAGTGACAATTATGATTATATTGTTTCACTATATCTTACCTAGTCAATATATCTGCATTATTATCTCAACATATAACTATTATATCATTAATGAAATATTATATTTTCATTTTTTCAAACTAAAAATTAAAAATTCGATGTGTAGTTTACGTTTTCAGCATATCTCAGTTTGGACTAACCACATTTCAAACGCTCAGTAGCTAGATATGGCTATTAGCTATTGCATTGGAAAACATGATTCTGCAATGAGCGAGGCACTCTAGTATAGGCTGAAAACATATAAACAATAAAACAAACAGAAATTAAACAGTAAAAAATGTGTTGGTCAAAGAGTAGGATGTCTCCCACCTAGGTTCACAATCTCCCTCACCAGTTGCAACTACTATTTACAGTGTTTTGTGTATCCTTCTTTAAATCCTTCTTTAAAAATATATATTAGATATATATTTTATATCTAATTCTCTCTATATATGTTGTCTAAACAGATATAAAAATATATAAAGTAAATATAATTTATGAGATATATTATATATAATTATATTATATACTATATTATATTATATGTGTGTATCTCCTAAGTTATAAACAGATAGTATATACATCTTGCTCATATAAACATATATATCTATATATGTATATATTGATATATGCATATCAAGGAGCAGATACATCTATATATGTACATACTGATATATATATATATCAAGGAGCAGATTAGTGTGGTACAAGTTTCACTTGTACTTAAATTATATAAATAATCTGCTCCTTGCTCACTTAACAATATGTATTGGAGATCATTTCAAATGAGAATATATGCTTCACTTCTTACTAAGATGAAAACACAGTGGTGAATACTTGCATACAAACATCTTTAGGTCTGGATAGGAGTATATCTGTAGGATTCATTCCTGAAGGTATTACTTGTTTTAAGGATATGTGCATTGTCCAAGATTGTCAACTCATCCTGACTTTTTTTTTAAGTACAATGCATGATAATTTAAATAAATCCTAATTCATATAAATAAGTGATCATTTTCTTTTTTGACCCTCATTCTTATTCCCCATGCCTCAATTCTGGTACACTCTTTTGAAATGACTCTTGCTTATTAATTTTGAGTGTTTCCTTGTTCTATACTCCCTAACCTCATTTCTCATTTCCTTTAGAAATACAACTTTATTAATCAAAATATAGTTTGCTGAAATAATCTTCTACCATTACAATAGAAAATGTTATATTAGAATTTATGATTTAGGTAAAACTTGGAAAGCCTTTAAACAGGAAATAAGATTTATTAGTTAATTCATGAATTAGAATATAGTTTATAGTTCTAATGTAAAGGATTTTTTTAAAAGATTGATATAGGCTGCTTTGCTAAGAAAAGTTAATACCTGAGAGCATTCTGAGCCGAGTCCTTGTTAAAAAAAAAGTGTTTCTGCAATTCACATATATTTGGGAAAGTTCAAATCCATGCATTCTTTTTCTTGGAAGAATTTCAAATAAACAAGAAGCATAATTGAGAATAGATAGAGAGTTCCGGGTCAAGATGGCGACGACACAGGCGGAACTGTGAGATTCTCCAAATGAAAGTTCCCCAAAAAGGCTCTTGCTTCCCTTCCCTCACCCACTCATCCACAGCCAGACGCAAGGTCTGAGGCCCAGGGTCCCTCGGTCCTACGCAGGGCCAGCTATTGTGTCCCTGGTTGCTCTCCCGCTGGTAGGAAATCTCGGTCTCAGCTCCCTCCCTGGTTATAATATACCCAGACCCAGCCTCCGATCACCGGGGAGGCTCTGGCTACTCACCCAACAGAGAAGCTGATCCCATCTCTGACTGAAATACGCTGGGAACAGTCCAGGACCACTTTTGCTGAAGCTTGGGAGCAGAGCTCTAACACGGGATAGAGCACCAGCGGTGCACCTTGGACTCAAAGAGTGGAGAGGAAGGATCCGCGAGGGTGAAAATATCACGCCGGCCATTCCTCCAGGCAGAGACGTGCGTTGCCCTGCCCACCTACAAGCAGGCTCCACCTCATTTCCCAAGGAAACATCACTAAACAGAAGACAAAGCCACTCCCCTGGGAACTAGGTAACAGCCGTCTCAGATTACAGCTCAAAAAAAGAAACCCAAGACTCAGTAAATGGAACTCCCCGCATTGAAAATAAGGGGAGAGGCTAAAGAGCAGAGATGAACAGATTTTAGACACTCAGGAAAGACCCCAGAAGACATGATTTTTTTTTTTTTTTGGTTTGCCTTAGTATAGCTACAAGTACTTTTTAAGGAATTGTCTTTACTCGCTTCTCTCTGGCCTTGTGTCTCTTTTTCACCTCTTAGTATGTATGGCTGTCTTCCCTTTCACTCTTCTCTCTTTCTAACTTCCTACTGACCCCCCTCTTCCTCCATTACTTCGTTCTTTTGCCCCTCCTTTTGTTCCAGGTACCAAACCTACATTCTGCTGCACAGAAAGAGTGTAAGATGGTGGGAAATAGGCTCCATTGGGCTCATACACAGACAGGTGGATGCAGCCAGATAACTCTTATAAGGAAGAACAGGAGATTGCACAAGCAAAGCAAAAGCAACCTCACCTTCCCTGAAAAACAAAATTAAAGAAGGGGAAGGAAAGGAGGAGAGAGGGAGAAATCTACACAAATGAAGAAAAACCAAAAGAAGAATATAGGACTCTCCCAGACCCCTGGGAAGGCAGACACTGAGAAAACAGACTTCGGAATGCAAAATATGAAGAGCCCCCAAAATGACTGGTTTCAAACTGCAAATCTAGATATCAAGACAATAATAGAGAGATTAAAGAGAATGGAGGAGAGCCAAGAAGAAATTAGGAAGGAGATGATAACTGAGATAACAGCAATAAAGAATACTGTGAGTGAAATAAATAACAGAATGACAAGCATGGAAGGCAGAATTACCCAAGCAGAAGAAAGAATCTCAGAGCTTGAAGACCAAAATATAGAACTAATCCAAATGGTCAAAAACACAGAAAGCAAGCTCAAAAAAGCAGAACAAAATCTTCAAGAGATGAGTAACTACTTCAAGAGACCGAACCTCAAGGTGATTGGTCTCCCTGAAGCAGAAAGAGACACAGAGTCCACACTAGAACAAGCCTTTCATGACATAATTCAAGAAAACTTCCCCCATCTAACCAGGGATGTAAGAATTCAAACACAAGAGATCCAGAGAACCCCTGCAAGACAACTGAGGAGACCAACTCCTAGACACATAATAGTTCGCCTAAACAAAGTAGGTATAAAAGAAAAAATCCTAAAGGCAGCAAGAGAAAAAGAACAGATCACCTACTATGGAAGACCAATTAGAATAGCATCAGATTTATCTACAGAAACCCTGCAGGCTAGGAGAGCTTGGAGCCCTATCTTCAAAGTCCTAAAAGACAAACAATTTCAACCAAGGATAACCTACCCAGACAAGTTAAGCTTCATCAGTGAAGGAAAATTAAAATTCTTCCCAGACATCCAAGCTCTAAGAACCTATGCTGCCGCCAGACCACGCCTACATGAAATACTTAAGAAAGTGCTAAACACAG